>JAJIBD010006018.1:0-147884 GCA_021461705.1 Cryptotis parvus
AAATGCACAAACCACAGTTTATCTGTGCTGTAAAGTGATCTCCCCCACCAATCAGATCATTCTTAATGCGGCTAGACACATGCGTGGGATGTGGGTGCACATATAAAAAAAGTAAAAGATTTCCCACCTTAACACCAGAAAATATTATCAAGTGCAAAGTCTAAATAAATATAAGAGCATAAAATTGTCATGGTTTAGAAGACTCATTTTCAAATACCAGTCCGCAGAACAGAAAGGCTGAGGACCGCTGGCTTACAGTAGAGGCTCCGAGCTTATTTAGTCTATCGTCCCCTTCCTAGGGACAAAAATAACCACTCAGCATCCCACTGGGCATTGATCCTCTTTAAGTGAAGGAACAGAAAGTGACCCCAGTTGCACGTAAGGCTGTTTCTGCCCCCAGACGTGCCTGCAGCCAGCCCCCTGGCAGTATCAGGCATGATCCCAGAACAGGCTCTGTCTGACGAAGTCCCAGTCCTGATCCCTGCCCCCAACCCCAACTATCTCTGGAGTGAGCCCAAAGCAACAAGCTGGGAGTAGCCCCGAGCATTACTGCATGTGGTCTAAAATCAAGAAAAAGAAGTAGGAAGAGGAAGAAGGTTGGAGGAAGGGGAGAAATGATGGAGGAGGACGAGAAATGATGTTCAGGTGTCTTTCCCTGAGCTATAGTCAGAGCAAGCCCAGCCCTAATGACAACCCAGCAGGGAATCGGAATAAACGGCAAGCTGATTCTAAAATATGTAGGGGCGTGCAAGAGACCAACGTCAGCCAAAGAATCTTTAAGAATGGTAATAAATTTAGAGGATTCTTCAAGAACGGTAATAAATTTGGAGGATTTCACTTCCAGCCATCAAGATGTTATAAAGCTGTAATAACTAAGTCAGCGATATTGGTAAAAAGAGATGCAGAAAGAAGGGATGGAATGAACACAGGGCAGGCGGGAGCCGAGCTCTGACAATCACGGCTGGGGGAGGGAAAGGAGGCCTGCCAGCAAGTGGGGCCCATCAACTGCACATTCAATAGAGGAAAATCATGCTGACGCCAACTTCACACCCAGAATTCAGTTCCAGATGCAAAGACACTGTGCAGACAGACACTATGGCGATGAGAGGAAAACAAACATTTCCCTGACTCTGGGCAAAAACACGCCCATCATGGCACCAAAGTGCCATCATAAGGGTACCGACCAGGGCAGGCTGGACAGTAAAGATCAGAGCCAGATGCGATCAGTCACATGGCACAGAAGCGCTTGCACCAGACAGCAGGCTGTGGCGGAGCCCTACAGTTCCCCGAGAACCAGCCGCAGAGTCCTTGGGCCCGAACTGGAGGTGGATGCACAGGTAGGAACTGCAGGACTGGCTCACGGCACAGGGCCCAAGCCCCGGCCAGCGAAGTGACAGGAGGACCAGGAGGTTTGGAACTACCTGCAAGGGCTGCAGTAGGAAGCACTCCCGGAGTATCCCCCAAACTGGCCCTGGACAGCGTGAACAAGGCGCTAGCAGAACCAGGCCAGCATCAGGCCTTAGTCAGGGCCACAGAGCCACGAGGACCAGAGTCTCCAACTCTTCCTGCCTGAAGACAGGAGAGGGGGGGTCAGTTGCCAGAAGAGCTGTCGGCCCCCACTTGCAAACTCCCAAAAGGGCTCCCTCACATCCTGTCTCCACTGCCCAAAGGCTCGCTCACCTGCCTGGGACTCAAGTGCCTAGAAGTGGAATCAGTGTCAAAGGCTCTGCACGGGTCGAGCTGGCCTCTGCTTTGTACATCTCACACTCTTGCCTGGGTGGAAGCTGCCACCTGCACAGATCTGGGAACTGGCAGTGTACCCGCGGGGAACAGCCTGGGAGAGCCACACAGGATCACCACGGCTTCTAATTTGCAAAGCATCTTGGGTAGGAGCTCATCTGCCCTCATCAAAGCAGAACGAGGAGATGGAGTCCTGGCTGATTGGCCCGAGTCTGCATGAGTGCAATCCATCACCGACACCAGGGTCCCGTCTCCCTGGGCAGGGCAGCTTCATAGCAAGTCCCTGCACTGGCCATGAGGGCAGAAAGGTCCCGGACCCCCAAAAAAGCACACCAGTCTAGAATGAGGAGGCAGACAGAAACACGGAAGACAGGGAGGGGAGGGTTTGCTTTCATTTATGAAAAAATATCTTGCTAAAAGTTAGCTTTTACAGCTTAGGTTCTATAAATAACAAGATCTGTAACCATATTGTAGAATATTAGGGGCACACTGGAAATAGCTTTCATTTCAAATAGGAAAATGGTTTGTGTTCACCCAGTTCTAGAAGCCAATTTTCAATTGCTTAAAATAGTCGTGGTATTTTACCAAGGTAATTATACTCTTAGCTATCAGTAACAATTAAACCCTTAGACTAGAGCGCTTAATAAGGTCTCAAAATAAAATTGCACATTCCAAGTACTGTACACAGAAATGTCAAGTACACGAATAGGACCCTTAGAGAATGCAGAAGCCAAGAGCCCGACCAGGGCCTGCCCAGGCCTGCCCTAGAGCTGCAGAGAGGCGGGGCTCGGGGGCCTCTCATTAGCAAGGACAGAGAAAGAGCAGCAACCAACAACCAGAGGTTCCTGGGTTGCTCAGGACAGTGGAGAGTTGGGGGATCGGGTTAAGGAGCAGACCAGCCCTCCACAGCGCAGGCATCACAGGGCTGCTGGCGGCGGGATGGACCCATCAAGAGCAAGGCTTGGAGCAGTGGCACGGCTGATACATCTGAGCACAGGGGGTCGGTGCCCCAGCTGCCAACCAGCCATGCAACAGAGGGAGCAAAGAGAGGATAGGGGGAGACTGCAGGGAACTTCACCTCTCAAAGGAAACCAGGCAAACGGTACAGAAATGAAGGAGCAGGCCGGGTGACAAGGGACCCCCCCCCACCTGCCCCCCACACCGAAGGCAGATCAGGAGCTTCCCCACTCCCCAGGTCTCTCCTGAAGGGAGCCCTTCACACACAGTTGAGAACTGATGGGGTTTGGCAGAGCAGAGTCGGGGTCACTCCAAGTCCAGCCCACGTCCTCCTGGTGCCAGCTGAGCCCTCAAGTCCAGCAGAAGAGGAAGTGCTGAGTTTCACACCTGCAACATCCCAACCTTGCCCCTCACGGCCTCTCCATAAACAGAACATAAATTCCAAAGGCAGAGCAGCTCTGCTGAGGGACCCACTGAAAGGCAACTGAAGCACTGCCCCAGGGCTGGAGAGGACGTGGGGAGGTCGCTGGTGTGGCTGTAGCAAACCTGGGTCCCATCTCCCCAACCCCAGAGATGCCCTGATCACAGAGCCAGGAGTAAGTAAGCTCTGAGCACCAGCAGGCGGCCCCAAAAGCATAAATACTAAACAAACCAACAGATTAAACTCTGCTGCTGGGCCCACGATAGGCTGCACTCAAGAAACCTTCAGGTACAGGCCCCAACCTCAACTCGGTAAATAGCAAAGGTCCCTGTGGCAGCAGGGGTGGTCATCAGGGCTACTACCTGGCCTGGAGGCTCTACTGCAGGCCCATCTAACAGGGAAGTAGAAGTCGGAAAGTGCCCCCAGTTACCTGACAAGGACCTTCAAATGCAAAGATGACCTTGGATCATCTAGGCAGGCCAACGCCGCAGAGCCAAGGCAGCTCTGCCGGGAGACACAGTACATCTCCCAAGCCCACGGCCACGACACCGGGCTCAAGGTGTTGTGGGGGCAAGCCCACAAGTGCCCACGAAGAGTTGCACTGGGCCATCTCTCCAGGAGGTCACAGCAGCCCCTGGCAGCCCACTCCAGAGATGCTGAGCACAGCTTGGGGTGTCCATCGGTCACAATGGCTCACCCCAATGACAAGAAGCTTGTCCCCACAGACAAAGAATAAGTGTGGCAAGAATAACAGAGCAGTGGATGGGGCGTTGCCTGTGCTTGATCCGCAGCATCCCATAAGGTGCCTCCCAGCACCACCAGGAGTAATTCCTGAGTGCAGTGCCAGGAGTAACCCCTGAACATCGCTGGGTGTGACAGCAAAAAAAAAAAAAGTGTTGTATGAAACTCTGCAACAATCATCACTTCTGTTAGTATGGTCTGTCCAATGTGATAGCCAAGTGTGAGCCACTGGTGGTACACACAGTCCTCAACACAGCAAAGAAGGTTGACTTCCAGGGTTGACAAGAGATTTTCCTCCCATTCATTTTTCATTCCCCTCAGTGGCATGGGGCCCTGAGTGGGGATGTGGTAGTCCAAATCAGTCTGGGCCCCTGACTGCATCTCAGAGAGGATGAGCTTGTGTTTGGCTTATTAACGACAGAAAACTGCCAGTAGAGTTACCTATTGAGGAGGGAGACATGGTCAGCACCGCCTCTGGCCCTGGACAGCGCCAGCAGCAGGAAGCAGCAGGCACACCAGGTGCCCCATCCCTACCCAAGGCCACGCCCCAAGCACCATGAGTCTGGGTATGAGCCCATCAAGCCAGCAGTCACAGCCCCTGAGCATCTGTGCTCCGGCCTGGACCAGGGGGACTGGTGGGCGTGGAGAGAAGGAGGCAGCAGAAGTGAGGCTGCCGAGAACACACAGGAGGACCAGTAGCAGAGGCCGCTGCAAACTGCACAGCCCAGAGGTGTCACAGCTCTGTGCTGCATGTGAGGGGGCGGGGGATCCACGCCAGGGCATCTGAACCCGGAATCCCCGTGGACTCCGAGGCTGCTGTCCAGGAAGGTGTCCACACGGGCAGGAGCGCCGCCGACTTGGGAGAGAACTGTGAGGCCAGGGGCCACAGTGGGGCCCTAGGTGGGGCTGGAGCCTCTCCTCAAGGATGCCCCCATGAGGAGCTCGGCAGGCTTTCCCCATTTCCCCACACCCCGAGCCCCCCAGCTCTTGTCCCTGTGTGTGAGGCCAGTCTGTCTGAGGGACAGGGTCCTAGAGCACAGTGCCGGGGGTAATGTGGGAGGCAGGGAGGGGCCTCCTGCTGTGAGTCACACCCAGCACCCACTCAGGCTGCTCTGTGCCAGGAGCAACGCTGCTGCCAAAATGGGGTGTGAGTCCCTCTGGGAGTGTGGCTGCATCCCCTTTAGAGTGCCCAGTGTCCCTGAGTAACCCACAAGACTGCAGAAGCCAGTCCAGCATGACGCCACCAGCAGGAGCCAGGCAGACCCAGGACCGTTCAGCTTGAGCTCTGTGTTCTGAGAACAGGCATGTGTCTGCACGTCCGTCCATCTGTCATCTGCTATGAGGGGTCCCAGGAGACAGGCATATGTAAGGCATTCTCGCAGCGCCTACAGCCGGGAGCATATGCACCTAAAGCCATGTGCCGGTGCCCTGTGTCTGCTGGCACCTTCCTGCCTGGCCAGGCTGGGTCCCTATGGACTGCCGTGGACAGCAGCCTGGCCTCAGCTTCCCTCAGCTGTTCTGACAGGGCTTCCATGCCGCCACGCGCCTGTGCGTATGTCCAGCTGGGCAGGCCGTGTCCATGAGTCCAGGCCTGCCCTCCCACCTCACTGCCAAGGGCACATCATGGATGGGTCTGAGGGCGCCCTGGGGTTTGTGCAGGACAGTCCTGCAGGGCCGTGCCTCCATCTGTGTCGCTGGCCGCAAATACTGATGCGGGCAGACACACAATGTTCAGAGCTGACAAAGCCAGGCTGTGAATGTCAGCGGGACATTGACAACCGACAACATCAGGAGATCAGGTCTCGACTCTGCTGGGACATCTCCCTGGGGTCCACTTCTGGCCATGCCTCTCCCTAGGAAGCCCCTGGCACCGGGCTCCTTTCCCGCTGCCCAGGAAAGGTGAGCTATTCCTTGGAGCGTGACAGCCTGGGGGCCACCAGGGAAGTCCGCCTCGCCTGTTTTCTTTGAAGTTCCTACTAGGAGGTTGCTAAGGCGAAACGCCTGGATTCTCCTCAAAGAGCAGCTGAGAAAGCCCTGACAGGGCTCTCGAGGGGCCATCCCTCCCGAAGGTGGGGACCCAGCAGCTGGACATGCTCTCCTCTGTCCAGAGACCATTTGAGGACAGTCAGATTTCCCCCCTCCTGGTCTTGTTAAGAGTCGTCTCTCCAGCCACATCTCAAAGATGGCTCTCATACAAAAACCTTCACTGCTTATCACCAGGCATCGGTAGCTCTTCGGGTCCAGAATAATGAGACTATCTGCCCTGCAGGGAAGGCATTCCCCCCCCCCCACACACACGAAGGCACCAGCACTGCTGAAACTCACGCAGGGAAGGGGCTCGGGCAGCACGTAAGGCCCCAGGCCCCGCACCGAGCTGTGGTGTGCAGAGCCCCCAGAAAGGCAGGCCCACACCCATAATCCTCCAAGGTCCTGCCAAAGGAGCCTGTGGGGCTTGCTTGGCATTCCCATGCCCTCTGCAAACCAGGGAGTGACACGTCGAGCCTGGCTGGGCTGCCAGGCCTCTCCCTGGAAAGGGTGGGGAGCAGGGCACACAGGCTGCTCCAGGATGTCCGATTGGTAGGAAATGGGAACATGAACAACCAGGGGTTGGGCAGAGCCCTGGAGCAGGCGGGATCTTGTCAAACACAGGCCCTGGAGCGCAGGGCTGAGGGAGAGCTGCTGACCTGGAAAACGAGTCCTGCCCGCCCCGCGCCCAGCTGGTACCTTCGTCAGCAGCAGCACCCGCTTCTGCAGCCTCCGGGCCAGCGCCTCCTGCGCTCTCCCGCTTCTTCCGCTCCTCCAGCAGCTGGCTGCTGACCTGCGGACCTCGTCCTGGAGCTGTTGCCGGGCCTTCTCGAGCTCCCGGGCACTGCGAAGAAAGGGCCGAAGGCGGAGCTGTGAGCCAGGCCTCAGGACAGTGCCCGCCCGCGAGGGTCCCTGCAGACCACAGCGGCCTGTACTCAGGACCCCGATGTGGAGCCGCACGTGCCAGCGCTCCCGTCATTTCCTCACTTCTGAATAGCTACTTAAAGCCTTTCAGGAGCCTGGATTTCACAGACACCCAGGGTGATCCCAGGCAGCGGGAGGGAGCACAGCTCCACACACAATGGGAAAGATTGCCAGTGCCGCACCCGGGAGACGCGCTTCTCAATGAGCTCATCGCCCACACCCCACCAGATGTGCAGTGCATGGGGACCGTCCTGGCAGGCCGCAGCGGGGGCAGCGCCACTCAAGCCAGGGGGCAGGGGCAGTCCAGTGGGTTCTGCACAATGCCCCTCCTCCCGACATTCTCCAGTGCACTTGTCCTGTGTCCCAATGACCCCAATGTCACCTTCCCAGTGCCCCCTGCAAATCACAGGACACCGTGGAATGGTACCATCTGCCTGGGTTCTGGCAGGAAGCTACCCTCCCGCCTCCCCCTAGAGCCTGCCCTAGGCCTCCTCCTCCTCTCAGAATTTCTACCCTCTGCAGCAGCCCACTGGCACCACCTTCAGAACTGACTGGCAGCCTGGAGCCGAATGGAGCAGGATGAGCCGCGGCGCTCAGACACCTCAAGGCCGCATGAAAGACAGCAACTGCAGGGACCTCCCGGCAGGCCCTGGGAGGACAGGAGCACAGCCTGCAGTGGGCACCAGCCCAGGAATCTCGCCCGGGAAGTCCCCAACACAGCAAAAGACCAGACAGTGTTATTACGATGATGCTCTGAGAGGCCACTTGCAACAGTGACTTGAGGACAGTGAGGGGACTCTGGGCGCTGAGACACCCGCTCAGGGGCTGCAGACAAGGAAGTGCTGGCTCTGTGATGGCTTCATGGACGCCTGGTGGGGCCTGACCTTCTCGAGGGCCTCCTCGGGCACTCACTGCTGTCTCTGAGTGAGCACCAGGAGCTGATGCCGACTCCGCAGATCCATCAGGCAGGCCAGAGTGATGGGGACCGGGCTGCCCAGCATGAGTCGAGTATACCAGGTGGCCAGCCCTGAGCGCAGATCCAGGTCCCGCCATGCTGACACTAGCTCACACACTGTAGCCCAGAAGTTCTGCCGATAAGCACAGACACGCTGGAAGCAGGGGAGAGTCGGCAGCTTGGATAACAAGCAGCCATGCTCAGGCCAACAGAAACATCAAGGTTTGGGACAAGGGCCCTGGTGGTGATGCGAAGAGTGGCCAGCAAGGACTCACCCAGCACCCGGACAGCGCAGTGCCCCGGTCCCCACTCACCCCAGCACCCCGGATAGCACACAGTGCCCCGTCCCCACTCACCCCAGCACCCCGGACAGCGCAGTGCCCCGTCCCCACTCACCCCAGCACCCGGACAGCACAGTGCCCCGTCCCCACTCACCCCATCACCCCCGACAGCGCAGTGCCCCGTCCCCACTCACCCCAGCACCCGGATAGCACACAGTGCCCCGTCCCCACGCACCCCAGCACCATGAACAGCGCAGTGCCCCGTCAACACTCACCCCAGCACCCGGACAGCACAGTGCCCCATCCCCACTCACCCCAGCACCCTGGACAGCGCAGTAACCCGTCCCCCACTCACCCCAGCAACCTGGACAGCGCAGTGCCCTGTCCCCACTCACCCCAGCACCCCGGACAGCACAGTGTCCTGTCCCCACTCACCCCAGCACCCCAGACAGCACAGTGCACCGTCCCCACTCACCCCAGCACCCTGGACAGCGCAGTGCCCCGTCCCCACTCACCCCAGCACCCCTGACAGCGCAGTGCCCTGTCCCCACTCACCCCAGCACCCTGGACAGCGCAGTGCCCCCGTCCCCACTC
Organism: Cryptotis parvus; assembly: GCA_021461705.1. Lineage (NCBI taxonomy): Eukaryota > Metazoa > Chordata > Mammalia > Eulipotyphla > Soricidae > Cryptotis > Cryptotis parvus. Next base: position 8,639 of record JAJIBD010006018.1, read on the forward strand.
ACCCCAGAACCCTGGACAGCACAGTGCCCCGTCCCCACTCACCCCAGCACCCCGGACAGCGCAGTGGCCCGTCCCCACTCACCCCAGACAGCACAGTGCCCCCGTCCCCACTCACCCCAGAACCCTGAACAGCACAGTGCCCCGTCCCCACTCACCCCAGCATCCCGGACAGTGCAGTGCCCCGTCCCCACTCACCCCAGCACCCGTACAGCACAGTGCCCCGTCCCCACTCACCCCAGACAGCACAGTGCCCTGTCCCCACTCACCCCAGCACCCGTACAGCACAGTGCCCCGCCCCCACTCACCCCAGACAGCACAGTGCCCTGTCCCCACTCACCCCAGCACCCCGGACAGCACAGTGTCCTGTCCCCACTCACCCCAGCACCCCGGACAGCACAGTGCCCCGTCCCCACTCACCCCAGACAGCACAGTGCCCCGTCCCCACTCACCCCAGCACCCCGGACAGCGCAGTGCCCTGTCCCCACTCACCCCAGCACCCGGACAGCACAGTGTCCTGTCCCCACTCACCCCAGCACCCCGACAGCACAGTGCCCCGTCCCCACTCACCCCAGACAGCACAGTGCCCCGTCCCCACTCACTCCAGCACCCCGGACATCGCAGTGCCCTGTCCCCACTCACCCCAGCACCCCGGACAGCACAGTGTCCTGTCCCCACTCACCCCAGCACCCCAGACAGCACAGTGCCCCGTCCCCACTCACCCCAGCACCCTGGACAGCGCAGTGCCCCGTCCCCACTCACCCCAGCACCCCCGGACAGCGCAGTGCCCTGTCCCCACTCACCCCAGCACCCTGGACAGCGCAGTGCCCCCGTCCCCACTCACCCCAGAACCCTGGACAGCACAGTGCCCCGTCCCCACTCACCCCAGCACCCCGGACAGCGCAGTGGCCCGTCCCCACTCACCCCAGACAGCACAGTGCCCCGTCCCCACTCACCCCAGCACCCCGGACAGCGCAGTGCCCTGTCCCCACTCACCCCAGCACCCTGGACAGCACAGTGCCCCGTCCCCACTCACCCCAGCACCCCGACAGCGCAGTGGCCCGTCCCCACTCACCCCAGACAGCACAGTGCCCCGTCCCCACTCACCCCAGCACCCCGACAGCACAGTGCCAGTCCCCACTCACCCCAGCACCCCGACAGCACAGTGGCCCGTCCCACTCACCCCAGCACCCCAGACACCACAGTGCCAGGGAGCTAGGGGTGTAGCAAGCATGGGTGCCTGCGCAGGGTGTCCTGAGCAGCCGTGCTGGCAATTGATGTCAGAGGGACACTGTTGGGGAAACTCAACATTGGGGGTCACCTAGAGACCACCACCAACAAGTGGTTGGTTGGTTATCTACATAGAACAGAGCCTCTGGGTCTGGCTGGCACAGGACAGAGCAGCCAATTAGGTCTCTGCATGCTGCTGGAGGACCCGGGCATCCTCAGCCCTGGCCGTGACTAAGAGGCATCAAGAGCACTGAAACAGAACAGGACTAGGTAGGAGGGGCATGGCCGCCATAGGACTGTCCACAGGAGGACAGAGTGGGGAGAGGACACAGGGGTCACTGCGCAAATAGCAAGTGACTATGGAGCAGAAGTCAGTATGCAGATGGGGCTAGCACAGTGGGGAGGGTGTTTGTCCTGCAAGCAGCGGACCCAGGTCCGGTCCCTGGCATCCCATATGGTCTCCTCAGATCCACCAGGACGATTCCTGAGAATAGTCAGGGTTTTAGGCAACCCTGTGCATCACTGGGTGTGGTCCAAAACCAAAAGCAAATAAATAATAATAAAGAAGTCAGTACATGAAATGCCTGAGCAATGCCCTTAACTGTCAGGAAGGAAAGGGAGAGGTCAGAGGTCCCACCTCAGGACGTGCTGTGACAAGGAAGGACACACTTAACAGAGGGACAGGAGAGCAAAGAAGCCGAGGGCTCTCCGGGCGCCAGCGTCACACACAACTCCAGGAAGGGCCCAGGTGCCGAGTCCCAAGGCCAAGGGGGAGGTTCCTTCCATGTAAAGGGCTGGTCAGGCCCAGAAGCATGGCCCTGTCTTCCCAGAATTCCGTCCCAATACCCCAGGAACTTCCCAGAACACATGTGGCAGAAGGCCCCCGCCACAGGTATGTCCACGGGGGAGAGTGCGGGGCCTAGAACAGATTTCTGTGTCTTGGCCCAAATCCCTCGCATGCCCTGAGCAGGTGGGGGCAATGAGGCACCATGCCCGGAGACCCCTCGTATGCCCTGGGAGGGTGGGGGCAACGAGGGATCATGCCTGGAGATGTCTCTGCTGAGCTTGTTCTCTCCACTCATCTAAGCACTTCTTGTGAAGGAGAGAAAAACTCATAAAAAATTAAACGCTCAGCTCCGCACTTAACTTGACTCTGGTCACTGGCATTTCCATGAGCCTTTGGAAGTGCGCAATGAAGTCCGGAGTTCTTAGAGGAAAAGCCAGGCATGTTTATCGATCAAGGCCTTTCTGAGGGCAGCGCTGCTGAAGCCAACGAGATCTGAGCCTCAAGAATCCATCTGAGGATGGTGACAGGCTGTGTCCACTTCCATGTGCTCTTCTTAGAAAATGCCCGGCTAAGAATGTCAACTTCAAGGAGCGCCAGAGGATGCGGGGCGTGGAGAGGCAGCGGGGGCAGTCTAATGGCCTCTGTGCCGCTCTGCCCGGCCCTGGAGGGCTGCGTCATCCACCCGCTCTCTGTCCATCTTCTCCCACTCCCACCCAGACAGGACTGGAGGCCAGCAAAGAACGTGGGCATGGGTGCCTGATACTTCCTGAAGAAGCAGTTGGTCACCGCCAAGTCTGGCGCACGGTGTGGTAAGGGAACAGCAGGATGAGGGACATGCTGACCATTACCTTCGGGGCCACTTAGGGACACAGAGGCAGGCTGGGATGGCTCGCTCCCAGCACAGCCCCCAGGGAGGATGGACATAAGCCTGCCAGCCTGGCCACAGCAAACGCCAAGTCAGTACCACAGAGCCAAGCTGCCGGTCTCCAGCCACTTTACCAGACACTCCCAGTGGCGTGACCAGGCGGGAAGGCTGGTTCTGTAGCAGCCTCCACAATGCCAGCCTAACTGAAGCTCACCAACAGGACCCTGGGCCTGAACAGGTGATGCTCCTGTGGAAGCTCCAATCATCAATCAACATGCACGCACAACCCGACAAAGCCCACACTTGGCACCTTTCTTCTCGGAGCTCAAGGAATACAGATTAAAAACAAAACAAAACTCCATTTTATAGACAAGTGAATCCAGAACCCTGGGGATGACATCATGAGGCTGGCGATCCTGCCCCCAAACAGGACCGGCATAGCTGTTCCCTGCGTCTCTCGGGCATGTGGCCAGGAGGGGCCAGCCTGGAGGCAGACACCGACTCACCTGGGACACCATGCCCAGCTGATCTGCGTAAGCCCAGACCCTACAGGAGATGCGAGCAGCAGCCTGATGCAGGCAGATGGGGACCAAGCTCCAGACACGCCCAGGTGCCACCAGACTAGGGACGGACTGAGAGCAGCCCGGACCCAACAGTGGTCAGAGGTTGGCTGACAGCAAGGGCCACGGGGAAGGGAGGAGTCAGGAGGGGAGAGGGAACAGCACATCAGGGCCTGTGCAGGAACAAGGGGGCTCAGACACCTGGGAAAGACGGGGAGTGGGGGCCGGAGCGATGGTCCAGCGGGTAAGGCGTTTGCCTTGCATGCGGCCGGCCCATGTCAGCCCGGGTTCGGTCCCGGCATCCCATCTGGTCCCCCCAGCACCGCCAGGAGTGATCCCTGAGTGCAGAGCCAGAAGAAACCCCTGAGCATCGCCGAGTGTGACCCACAAAAGAAAAAAAAAAGATGGGGAGTGGGAGCAGAGAGAGAGCGAGCACGGACACCAGCAGGCTGCACAGGGCACAAGGAAGCTGTGGACAGAGTGAGATGTGCTGATGAGGACTTAGCCACCTCCAGCCAGGAGGGAGGCATGAGCAGCCAGGACCGGCGAAGGGCTGCTTGCTGGGGCTCCTTCCACGCCCAAGTTACCATGACCTCAAGGTTGAGCATGAAGGAAGGGCAGTGGGAAGGCCGGGGTCTGGGCGCTACATGCCCACAGAGCAGCAGGTGGTAGCAGCTCTTGCCGAGCAAGACTGGCACATCACCCACCAGGCCGGCAGGGAACCAGAGCCTCTGTCCTGCACCTGCTAACTCGACTGCTCCCTTCCTGCTGGCCATGCCAGGACAGACCTGAGCAGCAACTGTGGCGTGCATGCAGGAGGCCCTGGGAGAGGAGCCGGCAGCATTTCTGAGGGAGCCCCTCGGAAGGAGCCAGACGGCCGCTGAGTCACCACAGGCGCCCCAGACCCTCTGCTGCATCCCCATGTTCCAGGGCCAAAGGCACCCACAAAGACCGCCCAGACGGCAGCAGAGACAGTTACACCATGACCTCTAGGCCCTGCTGAGTTCTCAGCATTTTGCTAAAACACTGAGCAGGAGCAGGTGACAGAGGATCCAGCAGCACAGGAGCACAAACCACACGAGGACAGGGGCTCCCCAACCGTTCTCAGCAAGTCTGTCCACTCCTCACCCGATGTCCCCAGGGCCAGGCTGCCTCTGAATGTCACAGCAACTTTACTGGCCCCACCGCGGCTGCAGTCACCTCCACTCCCTCCTTCACACGCAAACCCCAGAGTGCCGCAGCTCCTGCACGTACACGCCTGGTACTTCCCCGCAGCCCGGTGCAAACCAGCACTCACCCTGCCACCTTGCCCAGACGGAATGGACAGACTCTCCCTACTTGCCCGCACTCCGGCCCCACTCACCACCAGTCCCTGTGTGGCCTGGCACAGACACAGCTTCTGTGCAGTGTGAGCCAATCTGAGCGCCTCAAGGGAGAGAGACCGGACAGCTGCTTGGGCCTCCAAAAAGGCAGAGATGATGCAGGGGCCAGTGTACAGTGGGGTCCCCGCCCTGCTGAGGAGCCCAGGCGGAGCTGCGGCAGAGCCTGGTCCCCGACAGGACAGTGGGGCGTGAAGTGTTCCCTGCCCTCTGGAAGCATCACTCATGAGTGGGCTGTGAAATGGAGAACCCTGATGGGTAAACTGGCAAAACCATCTGTCAGGGTGACATCCCAGCCCAGCCCTGATGCCACGCTCTGCAGCCACGAGAAAGCATGACCACGGTGCAGGGGTGCTGGAGAAGGGTCAGCCAGCAGCCGTGAGAGGTGTAGGGAACAGTGCAGATTCCTCCAGACTCTCCACAGGAGGCCGCTCTGAAGGGACAATGGCACAGGCAATGGGCACACCGCCCGCACCTCCCCAGGGAAACCACTGCTGCCTCTAGACAAGCAAGTGCCAGGGGTGCCATCCCCTGCGGTATCTGACTAGGTGGCCAGAGTTCCCGAACGCTGGTGACAACTGTACCTCAAAGTCTAGGAAGGGAAAATGAGCAAAGTGCACTGGGAGGGTGGTGAGTCTCAGTGGCAGTAATGCACCTGCCATCTGCCCCGGGAAGGCAGGAGCCCACCAAGAGTTAAGCGGCACGTCACCAACTCTAAAGGCTTCCACATGGGACCAAAGAAGGACCAGCAGCCAGGATGTGGAGCACGACCGGATCGGGGCGGAGCTATGTGCAAGAGGGCCCAGACAGCATCTGCCACCTTCGTGCCTTGATGCCCACAAGACAGAGGGGACGTGGTGTCAGCACCATCTGCACAATTCCTGGAGGAACCATCAGAACAGCAACAAAGACTCAATTCAGACTTGGAGATCTTGTCTACATCAGAGTCCATCTACAAGGAGGCCTGTCCACACTAGCATCAAGCGTGCACTAGGAACCCTGCTTATAGATGCCACTCTGCCACTTAGTGGCCCACCTCGAGCAGCTGTGCCAGCCACATCCAGGGGCAGGGGGAAGGAGGATCCCAAGAATGGGAAGGAGGAGGAAGAGGAAGAAGAGGAAGAGGAGGAGGAGGAGGAGGCAGGGCTGCTCAGCTGCAGGGGAGGAGGAGGAGGAAGAGAGTGAAGAGGGAGGAGGAAGAGGAGGAGGAGGAGGCGGCAGGGCCTGGCTCAGTGTGGCCAGTGACTGCCTCTATGCCACCTAACTACAATCTTTGTATTGTAACGCCTCCAAGTGTCATTGCAAATTCCTCTGTGGGAAAAAATCCAAGCGCAGAGTCAAAACTAAAGAATGAGAAGAGCAAAGGCTCATGTTACCATGAGAGCCATGACGGAGGGGTGGGTGGGGTACCTGGCCCAGTCCCCACCTCACCGTCTTCCTCCAGGAGCGCAGAGTGGGCGGGTGCCTGGCCCAGTCCTGGCTGCCTCCAGGAGCGTCTCAGCATTTCGAATCACCAGATTCAATTTGCATTCCTCGATAAACAGAGGTCACACAGTAAATACTCTCATCTGACCTTGAAATGTGAGAAGGAAAATTACCCTCTGCAATTTCAGTTCAATCCTACCCATAATGAATAATCCAATTTAGCTGATCAGCTACCAACGTACAACTGCGTGCGTGCGGCTGCCTCCGACTTTCAGGCTAGGGAGCCCAATACGATGGGCTTAAGGACACCCTACCCTAATGCTGAGGAATCAGCTGCAGCTGAATCAGTTCACCGCCCCCGGACACCCCCAAGAAATGTGGGCAGGGCAGATACCACATCAGCCTCAGCTGACAGCTCCATTCTGGAGCGTGGGTGACCCCACCACGGCCAACCTGACGGCAGGAAGCTGTCTGAGTCACCTTCGGCTGTGACATTTGCAGCACAAAGTAAGGCTTTCACTCTGCCCTCCCATCGGAGGGCCAAGATTGGCAGAGGGCTGGTGGGAAAGGCGCCCATTCACGGGGCATGAGTGAAGCCCCAGGCTCACTGCCACTGCTACATCAGTGGCCCCTGCCAGGACAGCCTGCTTCATCATCTACAAAGACAAGCCCAGAAATGAGTCCTGGAGACGGAGGGCCAGGTACTGAGCACTGAGCACTGGCTATAAAACACAAGTGTGTAGCTGGGATATCACGCGAGGGGGGGAGGCATTTGGGAGGTGCTGACCAGTTGCCTTATCAGAAAGGATCGTCATGAGGAGTGAGGAACACCTGCCTGGCCATGGCCCTGAGTCCCAGGGACCAGCCCTGCAAGCACTCTGAGCGGAGGAGAAGCAGGCCAGACCCTGCAGGCTAGCCTGGCTCGAGCAGGTCAACAGCACCACACCTGTGAGGAGTCTGGCGGCTTGCTGTGGCTCGGTGCCGCCATGGCACACCCTGAGCAGGAAGTGGACAGACTGAGGGCACCAGGGGTATCTTCTTGGCCAACACCCACACCTGTGATGGTGGGTGTGCCTGTAACTTCTGTTGGTCCCACTCACAGTGAGGTCCCGAGCCATTTTATCACTCTACCTCCCCAAGATTGATGGCCAGGAAGGGGCACGGCCAGAGGCAGATGGTGGAAGCAGCCCCACATGCCACCACGGACTGGCTGGACGTTCTTTCTTCCCAGCCCAGGCCAGCCCAGCTCCCGCCTCCAGTGGCACAAAACCAAACCTCAAATTCAGATGAGGTCACTGAGCAGACAGGAAGAAAATGAGACAGATCAGCAAGAGAGGGTGGGGGTGCTGGCAGGCCTGGTCCCACCTACCAGAGGGAGAGCTGGCGAGAGCTCGAATGCAGGCTGGCGGGTGTGCGTATGGGCCCAGGCCAAGGAAAGGAGTAACGAGGCATGAGGAGTGAGACTGTGTGAAACCGAACAAGCAGGAAGAGAGATGAAACGGCCTAATCGCACCCCTCACCCCTCTCGAGGCGCCCAATTAGCCACTCTGCTGCAGAGGTGCCCAACACGCCCCGCCCGCCCGCAGCAGGACGTCCGCACACACCAGGATGGCCGTGCTGACAGCCGTGCCTGGCAGGGCTGATTAATACAGCCCATCTGCCTCTGTCTGTCCCCATCGATCCTGCTGTCCTCCACCCGGGGCTCAGGGATCGATGCATTAGGGACGGCACCTCCAAGGGACGCGGAGGAGTTGCTGTCAGGACAGCACAAGATGGGGGGTGAGGAGTCTGAGGCCCCCTGGGAGACGCACAACCCCTCCATGCGTGTGATGCCCCAGCAACCAGGGCAGACAAGCTCTCCGCCGTCACTCCACTAATGATCCTCCACCTCACGGCACTTGTTTCCCAGAATGAAATAAAAGTGAAAGGAGAGAACAGGATCTTAAAATTATTAGGTTCCCTGTGATTATGTTTTAGAGAACACTGGAGTCAAGGAAGCATCTGCCGGTCCTTTGCTATGTCAACTCACTTATTAATCTCACCTCTTCCTCGCCCCGGGCTCGGGGGCTTGGAGAGTTGACACTCGACTTGAGAAATGCCAGCTGGAAGCAGTTTATTTCCTCCTGAACTTTACGAGCTGACTGAGACAGTAGTGACCTTTTAAAAGCAGGGCAGTGCCTGTCGGAGCTGCAGGGCACTTTCCTGCTCACAGAGGCCGCAGGAGGAGCCAGGCCGGGCACTTTCCTGCTCACAGAGGCCACAGGAGGAGCCGGGCCGGGCACTTTCCTGCTCACAGAGGCCTGAGGAGGAGCCGGGCCGGACACTTTCCTGCTCACAGAAGCCTGAGGAGGAGCCGGGCGGGCACTTTCCTGCTCACAGAGGCTGCAGGAGGAGCCGGGCCGGGCACTTTCCTGCTCACAGAGGCCGCAGGAGGAGCCGGGCCGGACACTTTCCTGCTCACAGAGGCCGCAGGAGGAGCCGGGCCGGGCACTTTCCTGCTCACAGAGGCCGCAGGAGGAGCCAGACCGGGCACTTTCCTGCTCACAGAGGCTGCAGGAGGAGCCAGGCCGGGCACTTTCCCTGACTCACAGAGGCCTGAGGGAGGGAGCCGGGCCGGGCACTTTCCTGCTCACAGAGGCCGCAGGAGGAGCCAGACCGGGCACTTTCCTGCTCACAGAGGCTGCAGGAGGAGCCAGGCCGGGCACTTTCCTGCTCACAGAGGCCGCAGGAGGAGCTGGGCCGGGCACTTTCCTGCTCACAGAGGCCGCAGGAGGAGCCGGGCCGGGCACTTTCCCTGCTCACAGAGGCCGCAGGAGGAGCCAGGCCGGGCACTTTCCTGCTCTCTCACAGGAGCTGCAGGAGGAGCTCCAGGGTGGGGCCAGCAACCGAGAGACTGCAGACCCAACAAGCCCTGGAGCCTGCTCCCTTTGGGCAATGGCAGCAGCCTGGCACAACCTGACTCATGTTGGGCTCCAGCAGTGATCAAGCAGGACCCGCAAGGAAGGAAATGAACACACTCTTCTCAGGACCCCCAAGGGCGCTTCCCGGGCAGACCGGATCCATTGCGACCCCGCGCTGCTTTTCTAACCTGGTGAATTCTGATGTCACCTTCCAGCGACGGCTGCCGGACATCCGGGGGCTGAAGGCAGAATGAGCACCTCTGCCTGAGGAACACGGAACTCTCCTAAGTGGCAAAGCCACACTGGGCCCCAGAACACGAGAGAGGCCAGCGGGCATAACTGCAGCTTTGAGAAGGCGTGGCTGGGAGCCAAGCAGCGTTTCTAGGCTGGCGGGCCATTCACCCAGCGTGGTGTGTGGGGGGCCCAGTCAGCTTAGCAACTTGACATGGTCAGTGTTCCAAGAGGGCCAGGCTGTCACCTGAAAAGCTGCCTCAACACATTCTCACCTGTGCACAGGAAGGCAGGACAGGAACACCCCCAGGCGCAGCCGTGCCAGTGCAGTGGGCACACAGACAGAGGCCGCACTATCCCCCCGCCTTTCAGTGGGGAAGGGGTGGGCCTTGAACTCCCCACTGCCATTAGCCACCACAGACATCCCAGAACTTGGGCCAGTGCTTCCCACCAAGGTCAAGGGGAGGTGTGGGCAGGACTGCAGGGTGGAGCACCAGCTCGCGGGCCCAAGCTCCACGCAGCAGCTGCCTGCCCGCCGGCCTGCGCCCCTCTGCTCAGCGCCTGGGGACAGGGGAGATCTGCTTCGCACTGCCGCTGGCCAAACTAGGCGCGTGACCAGGTTGGAAGAGAGGACCTGGGCAGGCTGCAGAAGTCCAGGCATGGAGCCAGTACAGCATGTAGGGCGTGGCCGACCTGGGTTCGATCCCAGCACATGGTCCTGAGTACAGAGCCAGGAATGAACCCTGAGCATCCCTAGGTGGAGGCCGCCAAAATCTGAACAAGTAAACCCAGGAGTGCAGACTCAGGAGTCTCAGTCCCGACCGTCGGCCCCATCTGTCCGTATCCTGCATCAACTACCACCCCCGAGTAATCTGTCCCTTGCAGCCCTGACAGCCAGCCACCACAGGAGTGGGGCCACAGCAAATCCTCATGGACTCTTCACCCACTGGGCTCAGTCCTAAGGACACAGGTGAGTGGGGTGCAGCTCCATATCCCCTGAGCCCTGCAGGAGTGATCCCTAAGTAGAGCCAAGAATAAGCCCTGAGAATATCCAGATGTGGCTCAAAAACTGAAAGGCAGACAGGCAGGCAGGAAAGAAGGGAGGGGGGGGGAGGGAGGGAGGGAGGGAGGGAGGGAGGAAGGAAGGAGGAAGGAAGGAAGGAAGGAGGAAGGAAGGAAGGAAGGAAGGAAGGAAGGAAGGAAGGAAGGAAGGAAGGAAGGAAGGAAGGAAGGAAGGAAGGAAGGAAGGAAGGAAGGAAGGAAGGAAGGAAGGGAGGGAGGGAGGAAGGAGGGAGGGAGGGAGGAAAGGGAGGGAGGAAAGGGAGGGAGGGAGGGAGGGAGGGAGGGAAGGAAGGAAGGAAGGAAGGAAGGAAGGAAGGAAGGAAGGAAGGAAGGAAGGAAGGAGGGAGGGAGGGAGGGAGGGAGGGAGGGAGGGGAGGTAAGAAGGGAGGGAGAGAGGGGGGCGGGCGGGCAGGCGGGCAGGCAGGCAGGCAAGCTCATGCCCACTCACTAATTCTTACCTATTTTCTCTCCTAGACCCTGGCTCACCTAATGCTGTCTATGACTGGCTTTCTCGGACCTTTCATCTCAGCGGGACAGGGTCTGTCCACAAGGTAGGGATACCAGTCTCTACTTTGTCACAGAGATAGATAATGCTCTACTGGATGCATAGGCCAGAATTTGTTATCAGTCCACTAGCCAATGGACATTTAGGTTCTTCCCATTTTTTTTAAATGACTCTGAATACTGCTTCTTCATGAACACTCAAATATGGATTTCTGTGTGAACATAAGTGTTCAATTCTCTTGGGTCTAAAATGAGGAGGGAACTGCTCAGTCATATGGTAATTCAGGCTTGACCTTTTTAAGTGGCTGGCCGCCAGTGATGCGGCTTGGAGTATTCCAAGCATTCCGACATCAACACTTGTTATTCCCTCCCCTCCCTTTTTTGGCTATTGTAAAAAGACTTACATAATTTTGCATAAGCAGTTTTGTTAGGTGAAGTAATCTAGTGAAAGTCCCCTAAAAAAGATGCCTAGTTTAAGCCCCCATTTCAAAGGCTTGGCAGGCTGAGACCCTCCTGGCTAAACTGCCCAAGAGGCTCTGGTGCCCCCACTTTATCAATTTGGCCGAGTAAGTCAGACACTATGCGTTTGCCTCCTAGGACTGGCCACACCATTCCCTTCCCAGGATAAGCTAATATGTTTTATTATCTTTATATGACTGGCCTAAAACGTTTAGTAGCTGACTCAAGTTCTAATATGGATTCCTTAACACTATACGATTGGCTTAGAATATTTACATATATATTTACTTTTCTCCTGCTTGCCCTCTCACAGGGCGAACTAATCTACAGAAAGCACCCAGATACAGGGTCCCCTCCGAACGTTGGCCAGGCCTCTGCTGAGTCAGTCTCACAGTAGATTTTCTTTCCATTAAAGGACTTTCCTCTGTCTAAGTTGTCTTGTTCCTGGTAAATTCTTTTACCACCCAATGGCTTACACAGCGAGGTTTGGGTTCAAGCATCTTCCCAAAACCTTCAAGGTTGGTAACAGTCTGCCTGATTTTCATTCTGATTTTGTTAACGTGAGTCTTCCCATGCTAGCTTGGTTAGTCTAGTTGGTTTTGTTGAATTAACACAGAACTTGCCTTGCAGGCGGCCGACCGGGCTAGATCCCCGGCATCCCATATGGTCCCCAAGCACCGCGAGGAGTAATTCCGGAGTGCAGAGCCAGGAGTAACCCCTGAGCATTGCCGGGTGTGACCCAAAAAGGAAAAAAAAAAAAAAGAACTTTTTGTTGTTTTCCTTGTTAGCCTATTCCATGTCCATATGCCCTCCTGACACCAAAGCAGTGTTCGGAGACCTGGAAGCGCTCTCCTACGATCCTGATCACCCAGGATGGTGGTTCAATGCAGTTCCTCAAACCCTTCATTGCCGAGGACCCCTGGGCCACTGAGGGGGCCACTCAGCAGTGCCTCGAGGGGTCTCGCGGCTGTGCTCAGGGCACCATGCAGTGTGAGATCAACCGTGGGAAGCGGCAGGCGAAGCCTGCACTTTGGCCCCTCGATTCTCTCCTCAGGCCTCAGCACACTCCCATTTCTTTCCCTCCTGCTAGCAGTGAGTTTTTCTTGCTCCCTTTCTTCTAACTTAAGATGCAAAGTCAGTGACTTGAGATCTTTAAAACTTTTCCCATTTTTGTTCACTTTCTCACTGTGTTTGCTTTATGATAGCTTTGTTTTCAGTATTGTTCAAATGTCTACCGCAAAAGTGCTTTCCAACGGAAATCTACTTACGCTTCCCCTGGCATGCAGTTATGAGGCATTCTGTCACCATAGGATGACTCTGCAGAGATTCTGCGACTGATTTCTTGACATCCATGATGGCCATTAGCAGGTTTCTGTCTCCACACTCACATGGACACTGACATGTTGACTGCTGGGCTTCACTGCTGTGGACCTCTGTGTGTTTCTAGCAGCAGCGTGCGTGATCCCAAGGCTTAATCGCGTTTGAATCTGCACAGCTGTTGTTTCTTATTGAGACCTGATGCTCCTAATGGATCAACTTTCTCAGGTCCCATCGAACCTAGCTAGTACTGGCTTTCTGGTTCCCGGCCCAGGATAAAACCCCTTGGATGCAGGGAGATCTGCAAATGCCCCCTGCTCTGTGAGCATTGCTTGAAATTCAGTTGAAAGACTGGTCCAACTAGAGCAACCCTTGTCTGGAGGGCCAGAGCGATAGTACAGCCCTCAGACAAGGCAGTAGGAGTTTGCCTTACAGGCGCCCCTAAGTTTGATCCCCAGGCATCCTGAGCCTGGCCCTCTCAGCACCGCCAGGAGTAATTCCTGAGTTCAGCCTAAATGGGATCCCTAGACGCATGCCTAAAAATGGGTCCCCTCTTCTGACTCCCTGACTGTCAGCCGTGTCCACTCTGTCCCTTTGCATGTCAGGCCATATCTGAGTATTCTCTGCTCTCTCACATCATGCCCTGAGCATTGCAGGGTGGGATCCAAAAAGAAAAAAGAAAGATTACACACAATGTAATCGAGTGATCAGGAAGGGCAGGTCCCCGGCCTCTGTGCCTGGCCACAGCTGGTCACCTTTACTCCAGATCCTCAGCTCGATTGTCCAACCATCTGGGTGAGGTCAACCTTCTGCCTGACATCATGGGGGCCTCTGGGAATGAATTTCGCCTCCCTTCTGGCTGGGTTTAGCAGCCTCCAGGCTGACCTTCACATCTTGCTCTCTCAGCCAGCTCTACTCATCACACCTCATGCTGTACACACTTACACATCCTGTCACTGGGGGCAGGAAAGGAAAGAGCAACACCGAGTCTCAGTCCTCAGAGACCCCCAGTGAGACTGACTAAAAGCAAATTCCCCCTCAGCACAGAAAACCCAGAGGCAAACCAGTGAGAAGCCCACCAATCCAACGAGCAGAGAGATACAGAAAGGCTCTGCAGCACCACCAGCTCTGTGAGCTCACGGGTTTGGTGACAGGGCAGGAGGGCGCACAGCTCGCTCCTCTAGCGCTTCGCTTCTGCTGTGTGACCGAGGAAGGAACAGGATGAAAACACAATGAATACGGGGATTCTCTCTCTGTTGAGCAGCTCTCCTTGTTCCTCGAGAGGAACATCTGATTCCCAATTTCATTTCACTGAGGTTGAACATGCACTGTGTGAACTGGGCTTTGAAAGTGAACACAAGAATGGTGTGGGCTTTTTGTGTTGCACAGACCTTGCCGGGCTTGGATCCTCGCCCTCAAAAGAGGCCAGCAGTCCGCTTGCTGGCCGTCACACCACAGCTGGAAGTCTGAAGAGGAACTGATGTAGGCAGGCAGACAGGGGGCTCCCCAAGACAAGGAACTTTAGCCCTAAGGCCATCCAGAATGTCCAGAGTCACCTTTTGAAACCAGAAACCAAGACTTGGTAAACCCTTCACCCTCAACAGACCTTGGATCAACCTGTCTCTGCCCAGCCCTTAAACCAGTTACATTCCGGGACAGAAGATCCAGCAGAAACAGAGGTCAAGAAAAGGAGATTTTCAAAGAAGATGACTCCCAAAATCTACTTCCCTTGGCAAAGGCCTTAGAAACGGACTTTAACCTAGGTTGAAGGCCCACACGGGAGCAGCTTGGGAAGAAAGCTATAAAAGCCGTCCTGACCAAAGGACAGCCGGCATATACTGCCTGGGCGCATGTGGCCCAGCACCGTGTGCCCGAGCACATGTGCCGTCTGCATCTCCCCTCTTGAGATGCGTGCTCTCTCTCTCACTTTCCCTCCTTCCCCTTCCTGAAAGCTCCATAATAATCTGTTTTACCTCACTGCTTGTCTACTCCTGAATATTCTTTTTCTGCGAGGAAGACAAGAACTTTGAAAACCCTGGGTGAGGCCTAGGACTGACTTTCCTTCCCTGCAAAGAGCAATTCCTCACTCCAGTCTGAGTCACTCCATGGCTCCCGAGAAATCTCGGGTGGTGGGCCAGAGCGACAGTCCAGCAGGTAGGACATTTGCCTTGCAAGCGGCCGACCGGGGTTCGATCCCGGCATCCCATATGGTCCACGGCCAGGAGTAATTCCTGAGTGCAGAGCCAGGAGTAACCCCTGAGCGTTGCTGGGCGTGACACCCCCAAAATAAAGAGAAATCTAGGGTGGTGGAGATTAACTCCCATGCCCAAGGATCAAGTGGACATCAGGTGTGGCTTGATGGTCACCTTGTGGGGCTTGTGGGGCTCAGGTCCACGCTGTGCAGGGACTCAGCGAAGGCTTTATCAGTCTTTAGCCTCCCCAGCAGGTCCCAGGCAGCAGAGGCGGCTGAGGAGAAAGTGGCCATCTCTCTCCCCTTCCTGCCTCACAGAAGCCACCTGTGGGGCCTGCCTACATCAGAGGGCAGCTGGGCAGAAGCCACCGCCAAACAGCGCTGAGGCACAAGCACCCTCTGGGGGGTGCGTGCACACGGCCCCAGAGAAACCGCAGAGCAGAGAGGCACAGAGAACAGCTCAGTGAGCCCAAGAGCTATATCTGGACACCATCCTTGCCGGCTCTTCTGAGCCCTCCTCCTTTCTCAGAGGTCCTTCCAGGGCACAGGTCTCAGGGCCTCAGAGACACCCACCCCCTCCTCTGCCCCTGCAGAAGCATGCAGCTCCAGAAAGAGGAGGAAATGGCTGGGGACAAAGAAAAGAGCTTTGACACAAATTCTTCATAGGAAGTAGATCTGAAAGTGGCCATCTGTCACTGAGATTAGCATCCCAAAGCTACATGGCCAGAGAGCAGGGAAGCAGGCTGGGCGAGCCCCAACTCCATCAGAGCAGGAGAAAGAGCTCCATTTACATGACACTGACACGAACCGCTTAGGGAGCAGTTTGCAGAACAAAGACCCAGCCCCACACACTTCCGGTGGAGTCCTGACTAAGGCAGCTCTGGGAAGGGGCGGCACAGCAGGCAGAGCTACCCTGAAGGGCCTGCACTCACCTCCTGCAGCCCCGCCCCACTACCTTCCCCTTATGCGTCAAGATCTTCCCATTCGGATCTCCTGCCCAGAGCCTGCCCTGACACACCCACAACCGCGCAGCGTAGCCACAGTGATGTGGGCAGGCAGGCAAGCGGGGTCTGTCTGCAGTGAACTGACAGACAATTAGGCTATCACCTTTTGGAACCAGGAATGAAGACTTGATGAGACCCATTAATCAACAACAGACCCTGAGGAAGCTGGATCCACCTTCTCCAATCCAGCATTCCAGTCCAAGTAAGATAAAAGCCCCTTTGGAATGAGAATTCATTCTCTCTCTCTCTCTCTCTCTCTCTCTCTCTCTCTCTCTCTCTCTCTCTCTCTCTCTCTCTCTCTCTCTCTCTCTCTGTTCTCTCTCTCTCTCTGTATCTGTCTGTCACTGTCTGTCTCTCTGTCTGTCTCTGTTGTAGGCAGGCAGACAGGGGGCGCCACATGGCAATAAAAATTCCTGAAGAAGAAATAAAACTGGTCCTTCAGCGATCCACAGTCACACCTGTTGTCACATGGAACCAGACTTGATAAGGCCACTATCAACAAGAGACCCTGAGGGAGCTGGATCAACCTTTCTCTGCCCAGCCCTTAATCGGCTGCATTCCAGGACAGAGGATCCAGCAGGAACAGAGGTTAAGAAAAGGAGATATTCAAAGAAGACCACTCCCAAAGTCTACTCCCTTGGCAATGACCCTAGTAACCTAGGTTGATGCCCAATATGGGAGTATCTTGGGGAGAAATCTATAAAAGTCGTCCTGACCAGAGGACGGCGCACACATGCTGCATGGACACACATGCTGCCTGAGCCCCTGTGGCCGAGCACATGTGTGCCTGAGCACGTGTGTTGCCCGCATCTCCCCTCTTGAGATGTGTACTCTCTCTTACTTTCTCTCCCCCTTCCCTCTCCAAAAACCTCCTTAATAAAACCTGTTTTACTTCACAGCTCGTCTACTCCTGAAAATTCTTTTTCTGAGAGGAAAACAAGAACCCTAAGGCAGCCCTGGGTAAGGTGTAGGACCGACTTTCCTTTCCTGCAAAGAGCAATTCCTCGCTCCAGCCTGAGTCCGTGGCTCCCTGAGAAACCTCGGGTGGTGGGGATCAACTCCCATGTCTAGAAATCAAGCAGACATCAGGCATGGCTTGACGGCCACCTCGTAGGGTTGGTGGGGCTCAGGCCCATGCTGTGCAGGGGCTCATTGCAGACTTTATCAGTCCTAAGCCTGCCCAGTGGGTACCAGTGGCAGAGGCGGCTGGGGAGAAAGCCACCATCTCTCTCCCTTCCAGCCTCACATAAGCCACCCATGAGGCCCACCTGCATCAACAGCATTTCAGCTCCTTCTGGCACAGCGGCCCAACTGCCTGGAGACCACAAACCCAGAACCCCACATCTCGGAGGGGCAGCTGAGGTCGTCTCAAGAATCAGAGTTGTCAGAGAGTAAAGAGTGTCCAGCAGGAAGTGGGTGACAGGTCTTGAACCCACATCACAGTGTGGACAATTGAGTACTGGTCTCACTGACCTGGAAAGGCACCACTGAGAACGGACCTAGAAGAAACAGCACAGCAGCGGGGCTGGAGAGCCCCCACCCAGGGAGCTAACGAGGCCTGAGAGGCCACTGATAGAGCTGATCAGCCTAGGGGGTTTAAAGCCCACTTGACCACAACCTTGTGTGAACACAGCACCAGCACCGTGCCCCCGCAGCGCCTGGGCAGGGAGCGCCCGGCTGGCAGGTGAGCAGCACTTCCATGAGGCAGGAAAGAGGCCACGTCCGTGAAGCAGTTCCTAAGCTTCTGTGCAATGGGCACAGGCACTGCAGGCCATGGGCTAACAAACACAGAAGGAAGAGCCTTGATCAGGCAGGGGTGAGGGTAGTGGCACCCCTGCACCAAGAACAGAGGAAGCCAAGCTTGAGGGCCAGGCGGAGCAGCCGCGTGCAGAAACGGCAGTGGAGGTGGCACTGACCTCCAGAAAGCGCAGCAGAGCGGCCACACACCAGCACAGCGGCTGTGGTTAAGGTGAGCCTGGTGCAAGCGCCTGACGAGGAAGGTGGTCATGGGTGCTCCACACAGGCACAAGCAGGGCAGTACACAGGCACACACAAAGCACATTGCCATCGTGGGCTTTCGGAGGATCACAGCCGCCCTAGAAGCAACGAACATCTGATTCTCCATTTCAAACGATGGGGCCGGAGCAATAGCACAGAGGGTAAAGCGTTTGCCTTGCAAGCGGCCGACCTGGGTTTGATTCCCCGCATCCCATACGGTCCCCTAAGCACCGCGGGACTAAATCCTGAGTAAGCCAGGAGTAACCCCTGAGCATTGCCAGGTGTGACCCAAAAAAGAAAAGAAAAGAAAAGAAAAAAAAAAAAGAATTCTAACGAGGCTTAGAAAGGTGAAAAACGTGCATTGGTGACGCCACAGCAAGGTGTGCCGTGGCTGTCCCACAGCACGGCAGCTCTCCACCACCAGCGACCTTCCCATTGAAAGAAGGCAGAAACCCCCTTTCCCAACCAGGGCAGGCCTACTCATGGAAAGTTACCAATTTAGGGCCTGAGTGTCCTTTTCATCTTGAAGTAACCTTTTTGTTATCTACAAAAGGCCCAGAACAAATTCCTGTTAGAGGTTATGAGACCCCGCCCAGAATCTACTATCTGGCCTGAATTGCCTGGATTGCATTCCTGCACATACGCATAGCCCTTGCTGACTCATGATCCCACGCGTGTATCTAGCCACACCAAATATAGAAAGACGTATTAAGAATGATCTGATTGGTGGGAAATGGTTACTTGGTACAAAGTGATTGGCTGCCTGCGCGCAGACCTTGATGTAATATTTTAAATCTATTGGATGGTTATGCACGGACTTTTCTGTAGCGGCGGGAACTATCTCTTAAAAGATCCTCCCCTAGGGGCCGGAGCGATAGCCCAGCGGGTAGGGCGTTTGCCTTGCACGCGGTCGGCCTATGCCGGCCTGGGTTCGATCCCCGGCATCCCATATGGTCCCCCGAGCACCGCCAGGAGTAATTCCTGAGTGCAGAGCCAGGAGTAACCCCTGAGCATTGCCGGGTGTGACCCAAAAAAGCAAAAAAAAAAAAAAAAAAAAAAAAGATCCTCCCTGGAAGGGCTCGGGGCTCTTAGCCACTGACCACTTAGGGTCATGCTATGGGCCCGAGTATACTCGCTTATTAATAAAACCCTTGCTTTTGCATAGACCCGGTCTCTCAGAGTTTTCCTTGATAGGTGCGGTGTTCAAGCTCCCAGTCAGTCACCCCATCGGGTGGCCAACTCTTTCACCATCTTACGAATTATGTGGTACCGAACGTGAAATAGTAGAAAGTGAAATGGAAGAAAAGATCACAATATAGGGAAAAGCTTTAAGAAAAACTGAAAACCCTCTAAAATGAGCGTGTAAATACTAAGGAAAACAAAGAAACCAAAGCCACAAGCAGGCACTGTTAGCATCGTCCAGCTGCCACCCAACCCTAAGGAGCCACATACTTGATGCCAACCAAAATCCCGCCTCTGGGGTCTGGACAAACTCAACTTGAAGTTCACAGGAAAACAAAAGCATGATGCCAGGGAACCCCTTTCCATGTAACAAAAACGGCAGGCCTGGGTGCTGAGGACACAGCAGAGCTCCAGAACGTGGTGGCAGCACATGTCATACCAACAGAGCTGTGAGCAACCCTGCAGGGGACACTGGCACAGATAAGACTGCTTAGACACAAAACGGGCTAAGAAACGGGGAAAACTAGGGGACGAAAAGCACGCAAACCGAACTTGAGAGCTCCTATCAAGGATCTTGATCTTGCCAAGGATCAAAGATTTCAGAAATGAAACAAAAGCACAGAAAAGAAAATATGAGGGAAATGTTTAAAGATGTAAGGAAGGAAGAGACTTTCCCACATACGCCAAAACAAATGCACATAGGACAGACCAGTAAGGCTGATGAGGTGAAAGTTAATGCTAGAAGATTAGGGAGAAAGTTCAGGGGTCACAGTGCTCACCTTGCACCCAAGTGATCCTCGTTCAACCCCTCAGCACCAGGGGTCACTCCTGAGTCAGGAATAGCCACTGAGCACTGCCAGATACAGCCCCAAACCAAACAAATTAAAATAAATTAATGTCCGAGTAAAACCTGTATCACCAAATAAAAGAATGACAAACTTGGAAATTGTATTTTCAGACAAAAATACCAAACCTCTTCAAAAATTAATTTTGATAAGGAGAAATCAACAAAGATTACAGGACATATGGAGATATTACTGGTGCCCGCTCTAGCCAATAGATGATCAACAGGAGGATCGTGATCGTGATCGTGAAGGAGAAATCAACAAAGATTATGAACAAATTAAGCAGTATGACTGGCTCTTCCGAGACTCACAATGCGATATATCCCAAGACAAAACTATGGTAAAAATCACAGGCACTAAGATCCAGGCCTGCCATTCACAGCCATTTTCAATGTCCAGACTCCACAGCTCATCAGAGCCCCACCCAAAAGAGGAGCCGATTTCAAGTTCAGGTATGTGGTTCTAGGTGGCAAAAGGCACCGGGCTTTTGTGGAGATGGAGCTGGGGTTCCCCTTCCCCACCTCTGTCCCATCCAGGAGGACTTGTGGACCCATCCATGAACTGCCTCCGGGCTATGCTGCCAGCCGGCTTGCCCGTGGCACAGCCACAGTACGTCAAACTAATGGAAACCAACCATGTTCTAGAAACTCAGAAAGTAAATTCAAGCACAGAATTTGGCCAGATTCTCCCATAACCAACAAGAGGGAAGAAAATGGATTCATCAGTAACATTGCCATGTATGTGCTTTAACGATCAATACAATCATGCCAGCTGAGGAAGCAGACATGGGGATTGGGGCAGCTGGGAAATGAGGGTCTTTGGTGGTGTACACACGGTGGTGGGAGTGGTGTTGAAGTATGAGACGCTCTATCAACAGTATTATGAAAACCTTTTTACGTTGTAAAACACGGTGTTTCAATAAAAAAAAAGGGGGAAAATCACAGGCACTGAATACATTGAGGCATATCAGAAGATTTCCTGGAAGGCGTGGCTGCACTGCCAGAGTACTGCCCAATCCACTTGCAGCGCCAGGTAAGATGGAAACTCAGTTCAAAGAATGATCTTAGGGCGGGAGCGATAGTCCAGTGGGTAGGGCGTTTGCCTTGCATGCGGCCGGCCCATGCCAGCCCAGGTTTGATCCCCGGCATCCCATGTGGTCCCCCTGACAACCGCCAGGAGTAATTCCTGAGTGCAGAGTCAGGAGTAACCCCTGAGCATCACCGGGTGCGACCCAAAAAAAGAAAAAAAAAAAAATGATCTTAACTAAATGTGCAGAGCAGCAGCACAGCAGGTAGGCATTTGCTTTGCACATGGCTGACTCAGGTTTGATCCCTGGCATCCCATATGGTCCCCAAGCACTACCAACAGCAATTCCTAAACGCAGGCAGAGCCAGGAGCAACCCCTGAGCATTGCTGGGTATGACCCAAAAAGCCAAAAAAAAAAAAAAAAAAAAAAGTAAATAAAAATAAACAAATGTGCGAATACTCACACCCCTGGAGATGAAGCACCTGCCTTAGGTGGTCGGGCAGCAGCAGTCACACCATGAGCACTTCCCGCAGGGGAAGCTGAGCAGGTGGCTGAAAGGTCGGCAGTCCGGAATGCTAGCAGCATGAGAGCGAGGGTGCTCAGTCCATCCCAGGGTACGAGTCCGGAAGAGGCAGAAGCACGCGTGTCCTGAACTGATGAGGAAGAGGCAGTGACACAGCAACCCCTGAGCACTGCCGGGTAGGACCCAAAAAGCAAAAAAGAAAAAAAGCACTTGGCCAGAGCTCGATGTTCAAAGCTGTATTGCCTTCTTTACAGAGATGAACACTTAGGGGTGGAGGAGAGGCCAGAGAGAAAGCACAGAGGGTACTGTGTTTGAAGCCCAGGACCCAACCCCTGGGGTCTCATAAATAGCCTCTTAAGTCACTAACCAGGGTTCGGTCCCCAGTTCCCCGAGTCTAGCCAAGATTAATCCCTGAGTGCAGAGCTGGGAGTAAACCTGAGCACAGATAGGTGTGGCCCCCCCAAAACAAAAAACAACCAAAAAAGTCTGCTTTTCCTCCCAATCTGATTGAGAGAGAGAGAGAGAGAGAGAGAGAGAGAGAGAGAGAGAGAGAGAGAGAGAGAGAGAGAGACAAGAAACAGACCTGGGGAAGAATACATATATTAACTAATGTATTTTTCAGATTCCCCCCCAAATTCCAATAATCTAATCAAAATAGTTATGTTAATGAAATAGTAAATGTGGGGGACTGGAGCGATAGCACAGTGGGAAGGGCATTTGCCTTGCACGCAGCCAACCGGGTTTGATTCCCCAGCATCCCATATGGTCCCCTGAGCACCGCCGAGTAATTCCTGAGTGCAGAGCCAGGAGTAACCCCTGAGCATGGCTGGGTGTGACCCAAAAAGCATAAACAAACAAATAAACAAACCAAAATTGAATGAATGAATGAGGAAAATCCTTTAAAAAGATTACACAAAATAAGACTCAAACAAAATAGCACAGTTAGGGTTTGTTTCCCCCCCTTAGGACTACACTCAGCGGTGCTCAGGGTTTATTCCTGATTATGCACTCAGAAATTACTGGTGGTGGGCTCAGGGGACCATATGGAATGCTGGGGATGGAACCAAGCGCCTTAGCCACTGTACTCTATCTTTGGCCCCAGTATTCTGTTTTTTCTTAAAAGCTGTATCAGGACATTGCCTATACACAGGACTGTGTGGAATGAATTGCACAGGTGTCCGCACAACGGGCTGGGAGCTTGAAGGAATTTTCAGGCACATGTACCACCTTGCTTGGAATAGCGGGGAGAGGGGAGGCCGTGCGTGGGCCAACAGAGTGGGGTGCAGTCAGGGAGAGAATGGCCCGTCCCTCTCCTCCGGCAGGAACAGCTTTTCCTTCTTCCCTCTGGTGCAGGGTGCCACATCACTGTGAGAGTTCACTTCCTACTCACTCCGTTAACTACTTTTTGTTGTTTCCAAGTAAATCCACTTTTGCTGGTGAGATAACTTGCTGCTTTAAGTGTCTGAGGTCAACACAGGAAGCATCGACGCCAACACATTTCCGGTGGTTTTCACTGGGCAGAAGGATTATGGGAAACCTTTGTTTTCATCGGCTGTTCTTTTCTCCTACGTTGTCAGATATTCTAAACGAAAATGCAATTCTTTTGTAATCATAATTTTTGAAAAGTTATTCAAACAAAATGCTGACATCTCTTGCTGCCCAGTTCCTTCCTTCCAGGTGTGGGACGTGAGAGGACGCCAACAGCAGCGAAGGCGCAGCGATCCAGTTGCGGCTCCTCTGCTGTCTTCACCCCGTGGCCGCCTGCACAGGCTGAGCCGGAGCCATTGCGCCTCCGTGGAGAAGGGCCACGACCTTGGTGATGGGCTACAGCTGGCAAGAGAGCTTCCTGCGAGGTTTCAGGCTTGCTGGTCAGCACAGGTCCCTCCAGGAGCCTGACAAACATGGGGACGGGCTGTGGGAGTGGGGACTGGCCACGTAAGGCCACACAAAGAACAAGCCACAGGACTCTGGAGAGGGAGTTTCCTCCTGAGTTCATCTCCTCGATGAGGCGAAGACTCCTCTCTTCCTGTGGGGGAATATTGCCAGCCCCAGGCCACTGTCGGTGTCATCAGATGCCCTCAAATCCTCGTCCAGCCGCCAAAGGCTTCTCCTCACCAGCCTGCCCGATCATGGCTGAGAGGCTCTCCCCACCCAGGGAATCTGCCATGGCGGCGGATCAGAGCACCCTGACACAGCTCTCTCCTTTCTCTCACTGCTCGCCTCCTCCCTCCGGCCCCACCCACAGGCTTTCTCGTCTTCCTTCTGCCCTGCCTGTTGCGCTCACCTCAGTCTACAGGCTCTGCTTCCCCCTAGCCCTGTTCACCCCTCCTTCCCCACAGCCCCAGGGTCTTGGGCTGCAGAGAGTGAGACAGTAATGTTTCCCCTGAATCTGAAGACCCTTAAAATGAGTGGAAACCGGGACCTTCCAAAGAGCTCACTGTGCTTGGGGTGGCCCATGTGCAGGGCTGGCCTTTGTCAAAGGCCCATCGTGCGGCCTTGGCAGTCGTCAGGCTGAGCACAACGCCAGTGCTCAGGGAGCACCAGCGCTTCCATGAAGAAATCTGGTGCTAATCTACAGCTGTGGCATCCAGATGTCTTCACGGAGAAACAACTCAGACCCTCCTCATCAGCAGACACCTGATAAGCAAGATGGGTAACCAGAACTGGAGATGCCGGAGTGCGGGGAGTGGGGTGGGGCTGCAGACAGGGGCACATGGGTGCAGAGCTGTGTGCCCGGAACCTTCTGGGACCCACAGCACAGCACTGCGCCCCAGCCCAGAATGAGAAGTTGAGTCGCCGGCAGAATACCTGTGCACAGCTAGGGTGTACGCATGCACCTCTGTGTGCAGCTGGGTGTGCACGCATGCAACTCTGTGTGCAGCTGGGTGTGCACGCATGGAACTCTGTGCAGCTGGGTGTGCACGCATGCACCTCTGTGTGCAGCTGGGTGCAACGCATGGAACTCTGTGTGCAGCTGGGTGTGCACGCATGCACCTCTGTGCGCAGCTGGGTGTGCACGCATGCACCTCTGTGTGCAGCTGGGTGTACACGTGCAACTCTGTGTGCAGCTGGGTGTGCACGCTGCAACTCTGTGTGCAGCTGGGTGTACACACATGCAACTCTGTGTGCAGCTGGGTGTGCACGCGTGCAACTCTGTGCGCAGCTGGGTGTGCACGCATGCAACTCTGTGTGCAGCTGGGTGTACACACATGCAACTCTGCAGCTGGGTGTACGCGTGCAACTCTGTGCGCCGCTGGGTGTGCACGCATGCAACTCTGTGTGCAGCTGGGTGTACACACATGCAACTCTGTGCGCAGCTGGGTGTACACACATGCAACTCTGTGTGCAGCTGGGTGTGCACGTGCAACTCTGTGTGCAGCTGGGTGTGCACGCATGCAACTCTGTGGTCTTGCCTGTTTAGCCACTTAGCAAAACGATTTACACCAAAGAAAACATCAAGGTAACACAGAGCACGCCTCCATCTCAATCATGGCTCCTGGCACAGAACCCAACCCTCAAGGCAGACTCACGCTAGAAGAAGTGAGTTCAAGCCACGTGGCCGGCATGGAGCAGTTGCACAGAGCAGAGGCATGGGACAAGAGAGAGGGCAAACAGAGAACCAACGGCTCAGGAGCACTGCCCTTGTGGAGCTGACCGCTTGTGCCCACGTCCTGGGGACCCCCAGGCCAGGCCTCAGCAGGCACTAGAATGCCTGGGTTCAACCCTACTCGAATGATCAGCAGACTGGGATTCAGCAAACTCAGGGGTGGCCGCCAAGGTGACCTTCCCTCTGGAGACCTCCCCCCCACGGATGCTGGCCGCTCCGGCTAGGGACGCAGAGCGCTCTTCCCGCGGAGGCCACGCGGCCGTGGCTTCATCAGCATTCAGCAGCAATGCATCCCGCCTCCGGCTGCCTTCCTTTGTGCCACAGAGATAAGTAATACTTCTCATCTCTTCTCTCTTCCAGCTGCAAATGTTCAAGCATTTTTTATTTAAAAAATCTCATTTTAGATTTGCAAGAGAGATAACTACTCATTTTTACTGCACTAACAAGCTGCCACCCAGAGGCCAGGCAGGAGTTGCAGAGAGAAGAAATGTGTGGGGCTGAGAGATGACAAAAGCCCCTGGGCCCCAGTCAGCAGCGTCACATGTCCTCAGAGGCCCACCAGACAGCTGGGAAGAGCCCCGTGAACACCGATGGAGGGACCAGCTCAATCGTTGCTTTTTGAGGTGCCCTCATGTCAAGCCTCAGAGGCCGCCTTGGCCACTAGCGCACCCCAGCCAACATGGCTAACTGCAAGAATTCCCAGCTGTGAACAGCTGGACTGCATTTGCCCGTGCTGTCCTCCTGGCACGAGGGCTCCCTGCCACCTCGCTTCAGCCAAAGGAGTTTGAGCAGTAGAAGTCTGACTGGGGAGTGACCATCATGGGCGGAGTGGCCTGAGAAGGATGCCAGACACTGAGAAAGAAAACTCTGTTTCCTGAGGGAACCATGCGTCCTGGCTGTCTTGGGCCCGGAGATCTTGCCCTTTACCCACAGAGCACAGCACGGCTGGGTCTGTGACGCCCCACCCCCACCCATGTCTCACATGGGCTTTCGCCCTGTGGGCTCAGCTAGGTCTCGTCCTTGACTGTGGCTACATGCAGGGACAGTCCTTGGAAACACTGGGTCCTGACCAGTCTACAGGAACTGCTCAGAGACTACGAATCAAGCTCAGCTAGCTGGGCCTCAAGTCTTGGCGGGAGATCATCACTTCATCTTGGCAGCTCATCTGTTTATATTAACGCTGCCTCTGAGGGGCGTGGAGGAAGAGCTTTGACTGTGCTTTCAGCATAGTCAAGCCCCCAGGATTCTGGAGGGGCCACTGTTCGGGACAGCGAGGGGGTAGGAGTCCACAGCGTCCCCCTCCAGCTCACCTTCGTTCCCTAAACAAGCTTGACAAGTTGACATTGGTGTTAAAATTTCATCATTTATGTAACAGCTCAGTTATTAACGGTGTCTCATTTGCACGTGTCAGAGGAAGAGAAAAATCACCTAATTAACCACTTTCCCATCAGCAAAAGGGGCTGTGCTGCCAATTCTGCAGCAGCTCCTTCTTCCTACCTCAACAATCCACGCCCCTGTGATCAGAAAAGATTTATAACCCTTTGTCGTCAGGGACTAAGAAAACTCTCCTTCCAATTAGGGGATTTTAAGCAGAGATACTCGAACACTGTCTTCTCCCGATGCGAGCCCAGGGAGGTCGCACTTTACTGCCGGGCTATGGCAGGGGGACTCTCTGGCCTGAAAGCCAGTGCTTTTATCTATCAACGCATCCAAGGGTCAGCTCTGAAACTGAGTACAGGCACCCCTGTAGGCCCAGGTGGCACAGCCTGGCACGTAGTGAGCGTTTATAGACAAACAGAGGGTACAAGCAGTGAAGAGTGTGGGAGGCCTTGACTGCAACCTCAAATCTGTCAGGGCGGGTCCCTGTGTGGGCAGCGCACCCCTCTTCTGTAACACGAAACAAAAAATACCATTGTGAAAGGCCCAGGGGAGGGTCGCAAGCAAAACCACTCCCCAGCCACTGGACATGCTCATCCTCGGGGTTGCTCACCCTTCGCCAAGGAAGACAGCGCGAGTCATGGGAACAGCACTGCCCCTCAGCCTCTGCCACTTGTCTTCTCCCCAGAGTCCGTCCAGGACTCCCCACTCCCGCCCCATGGAGGGACCCAGCAAGGCGGGCCTGGCCCTGTTAGAGGTTAGACAGTGCAGAGACCAAGTGAACGTGCTCCTGTCTGAGAGCATTCAAGTAGGAGCAAGAGGTGGGAAACAAGAAAGGAAGGAAGAAAAATTGGCGCCAAAGGCAGGGCCCACGTGAGCCATAGAGCCAAGGCAGAGCTCACCGCAGGGAGCCTGGAATAGCAAGTGCCCCAGTGGAGCTCCTGAGTATGATCAGAAGGACCCAGATGGGAAATCAGGAGGCCCGTGAGAATAGGGAACCGTCAAGGCTCTCTGCTTCAGGGAGCAGCTAGCCCAGAAAACCTCACATGTGCGACAATAAACGGAGTCAGGAACATGGAGTCCCCCAGTGTCCCCAGGCAGACGGGCAGGTAGAGCATGCCCTGGGTTCTGCACTTCAGATTCTGATCAGAAGCTGTCAACGCCCCATGGGAGGAAGAGTGCACCACACCCCAGCACCCACCCCTGTAAAAAAGGCCATCAGGGGAACCAAATCTGCAGCCAGCAACATGGCCCACTATGGTGAGACAAGAACTGCTCCTCGATATAGCATGCAGTCTCAAACGCGGCTGGGGAAGCTGGAGCTCGGCTCTCCCCAGGCTCAGCTGACCATGGGGCTCCCAGGACAGATGGGTTTTGGGAGTGGGCCCATCACCTCTGGGGGTCCCGGAAGCAGCCGGATGAGACTCGCCCACCACACTAGCTGCCACCTTCGCTGTCCGGACGCTGGGATGCTACCTCAAGACCAGATTAACAGAGCAAAACCTTCGCTGTCCAGATGCTGACCATGAGGCCCCTAAGTTGTGCGGCCGAGGTCCATCAAACTAGTGGAAACAGTTATGTCCTTTAATGCACTGCATTCTACGATGTGTAGGAAAGTTGGGTGGGAGGGAGAGATAGAGAGGAGAGAAAAGACATACAGAACCCGCCAAGTAGTTGAGGTGTGGGAGGGGGGAGGGAGGTGGGGACATTGGTGATGGGAGAAGGGTTCGGGTGGAGGGATGGGTGTTGGAACACTGTGGAACCAAAACTCTACATGAGCATCTTGCAATTGTATGTCTAAAAGTGGTGTAATAAAATTTGGGGGAGTGGGGGGGGGAACAAAATAAATAAATTAATTATTTTTTTTAAAAAGTGCTCCTCAAGCTACCAGCGGCGTCAGATAAGCACGTTCACAGCTCCCCGGTCCCAAGCACGGCACACCAGGCATGTCTGTGATCAAAGGGTCATGGCTTCAAGACTGAGCCCTGGTACCCTTGGCCAGAAGCCAGGACAGGCGGAGCAGCTGAGCGCCAGCACTCAGAGGAGAGCCTTCCCCAATGACCCTGGATATCACCACTCTCAGTTCTAGATCCACTTGCCAAACACAGCGCTGCCGATGGGGGGTGACCACGCTGCTTACCTCTCAGCATCCACCAATCATGTGCTGTCCCCAGAGAGGGGCCAGAGTCGCAGCAGGCGACAAAGCCCTCAGCAGCAAGGGTAGGCACAATGCACATTTGTACAAGGAGCGTGTCGGCATAAAATGAATTTACTCCTCATTAAATTCTTAACCTGAAAACATAACTGTTGGATCTGCCCATGCCTCATCCTGACATCCCTAATTCTTTGCAGGGAAAGGCTCTGCCAGATCCCACTTGATGATCCCGCACAGGTGAGCCCGAGCCACAGGACACATCCGTCACCCAGTCCCCAGGGGGCCTGGAGAATGCAGCGCCAGTAGTGTGCTCCTCACATTCTTCCCCAGGCAGGGCAGGGCCAACCCTCCCTGCAATCACAGAAGCCACGATGAGAACCGCAGTCCTTCCCCAGCCCAAGCCAGGCCCACAGCCCTGGTGCCACTGCCGCTTGGACAGTCAGCATGGAGGCCACGAATCCTCGGAGCTGCTGTTAGAATGAGGATGTAGTTAAAGCCAGTGGACAAGAGACTGACACACATCCAAAAGAGCAAGAACCAGCACTGGCATGGATGCAGGGGCTAGATGGGTCTAGCCCTTTTGGAAAACAATATGGACATTCCTCTGAAAACTAGATATTGAGCTCCCATTTGACCCAGCAATACCGCTCCTGGGAATATACCTTAGAGATCCAAAAACACGCAGCAGAAACACTCTCTGCACTTCTGTATTCATCGCAGCACTATTCACAATAGCCAGGATCTGAAAACAACCTAAATACCTGAGAACGGAAGACTGGCTAAAGAAACTGTACATCTACACAATGGAGTACTATGCAGCTGTCAGAGAAAACAAAATCATGAAATTTACCTGCAAATGGATGGACATGGAGACTATCGTACTGAGTGAAATTAGTCAAGAGGAAAAGGACAGATATAGAATGACTACATTCATTAATGGGATATAAATATATACCAGTGTTCTACTAATTATGGGAAATGGTAATGCCAGAGTAGAACTGAGCATTGAATGTACACAAAGGAATTTACATGATAACCCTAAATGTCTGTAAGGCAAGCCACAATGTGTAAGAGGAGAGAGAGAGAGAGAGAGAGAGAGAGAGAGAGAGAGAGAGAGAAGGAAAAATGCCTGCTATTGAGGCAGGCTGGGGGAGGAGGGAGGGAATTTGGGGACATTGGTGGTGGGAATAGGTCACTGGTAGAGGGACGGTGCTGGAACAATGTATGACTGAAACCCAATCATGAACATCTTTGTAATTGCATATCTCACGGTGGTGTAATGGTAGATAGATAGATAGATAGATAGATAGATAGATAGATAGATAGATAGATAGATAGATAGATAGATAGATAGATAGATAGATAGATAGATAGATAGATAGATAGATAGATAGATAGATAGATAGATAGATAGATAGATAGATAGATAGATAGATAGATAGATAGATAGATAGATTAGATAGATAGAGATCACACGGCAGAGCCTGGCAAGCTACCTGTGTCATATTTGATATGCCAAATAGCAATAACAATTATATACCTCATTCCCATGACCTGATGGAATGGTTTGAGGCTCTTCATGTTCCTGGAGCAAGCAGGTGCCCTGAGGCTCTACTAGCATGTGACAGGACATATGGAGATGTGCCCACTCGAGCAAATCGATGAACAGGAAGACAAGTGATCAATGACAAGTGGAAAGAATGAATGAAGCCAGTGAACAGACAAGTGCCATGAGGACACCAGCACTGAGGACTGGCCCCATACTGTGTGGTCACACATGCCCCACACTGAGGTCACATACTGCCATCACACACACGCCCAGCCAGCTCAGGGGGCAGCCTGAAACAGAACAGGCACATGCTGGGGAAATAACGGCCACCAATAAAGGTCATGGCAGAGTGTGACACCAACCAAGAGTCCAGACCGGGTGGTAGTCAAAGCCTGTTCTACCCTGAGACTGGAAGCCTGTGTCCCAGGCTGGCAATAATGCCATGGGACCGTTTCCAGCAGCAAGGCAGAATGAAGTCAGACATCTCAGCTGTGCCAGACTGTCCTTTGCCACTGTCCAGATGCAGGTTCCCATCAGCGCACTTGGAGAAGCCCGCTGACTCAGGCGCCTCACACCCTGGGGCCTTGCCTGACTCCCACACTGAAGCCACAAGGCTGCAAGTATGACTGCTTGGCTGGTCTCGCCCGCACCCTTGGGCTTCCCAGGCTGCCTCCGGCTCTCTGGAGGAAGAGAAAAGAGGGCCAGGAGCCAGTCCAGAGACTGGCTGAGCCAGGTGCCTCTATGGGCATGGCAGCTGCTCTTGACACAGCCATGCCAGAACCTGCACACCTGGGACAAGACAGACAGGCAGAATGGCCACACGCCTCTGACGCTAAGTCTGAAGCAAACCACCTGGACATACGTGGCCCAGGGCAGGCCTTCTCCGATCAGAAAAGTGAGTCGCCAAGTCCAGAAGAGGGTGCTGCTGCACCCTTCTCATCACTGAACAAGAGGGTCCTGCTGACACACAGTCAGCGCCAGTCCTGGGAGGCTGGCCCAGTGAGAACAAGGGGCGGCCACACAGAGATGAGGGAGACCCCCTCGCCTGTGGATCCACAGTGGAGCTGGGGATACCCATGCCCACGCCGAGGATTTGGGGGTCTTCAATGAACCGCTCCCGCTGGCGTGCACTCCCTAACAACAGCCCCTCACTTGCAGCTGCGTCCACGAGCTCCACAGCCACGCGGGATGGCCTTCCAGGAAGCTTGCCCAGAGGCTGACAGGGGTCGCCCAGCTGCCATGTCTCTGCTCCCACAGGGGCGTGCCCATGCTCGCTCTGGACAACGTGCACATGCCGGCCGCTGCCTGCTCTCCAAGGGCCCGCGTCGCACCGCACTGCTGGACACCCGCGCTACACAAGGAGTGAGCAAAACCACCCGCCTGGCCTCTGCAGAAGGCAAATGGGTGGCACCAGGGACTTCACAGCGCAGCAGCAAATCAGCATCACCCATGCTCGACAGACGGACACCAGAGGCACAGCGCTGCCCAGTGTAGGTCCAAGAACACCAACGGCTGGTCCCTGGTCAGCAGCACCCCAGCACCCTGAGCTTCCCTACCCCCAGGAGAGAGTTGCGGGGGTATCCTGATGCCAGAGGACACGAGGCTGGGGTGAGTCTTCGGTACCTCACCCACCACCAGGTTTGTGTCTGCAGCGCAGGGACACCTGGGGGCTCTCGCCAGGCCAGGGAGAGTGGGGACACTAGCAAGACCTCGAGCAACAGTCCACCTCGCCTGTCCGAGCACCATCCAAGGGCTCAGATCGCACCTATTTTAAAACATGCTGACCAAAACCCCCAAAATGGATCATCTTAGATAAAAGCAAAGCTGGAAAGTCTCGTTCCATATGACAACGTTTCTGTTAAAGCAGAACCAACTCAAGGGGTTCTATCAAGCCAGTTCCGTGGGATTCGTGTCCGCTCTAATCCACTATTCAGGCTCGTCTCATTAACATCGCAGGCTTAATTGGCATTTCATGCCTGCATTGTGTCTCGAAATGAGCAAGGTGTAATTATGGTAAAAAAGAGCACTCCAACGTTTCGGTTTAATTCATGTCATTCACTGCGCCAGAATAAGCACAGATGTTCCATTGGAAGACAGAGGAAGATGAGCGGCTTTCAAAGGCTACTTTTTAGTTTAAAACTTTATTTAAAATAAGTTATTTAAGTGAAATTTACAACACAGTGTTTTCCCCTTTGTTTTACTTGCTATAAGGCATTAACTTTCAAAGGCTGGTTCCGCTTAATTTGATTTTTCATTTTCAAGCGAACATCTGTGTTTAGGTCTAAAGAGCTCTTTGTTTGAACATACAGAGCCTGAGGAAGGTCTGAACAAAGGCCTCCTCTGTAAACACTTGATTACCAGGAAGGCCTGCTTCCCAGGGCTCCAGGGGCTGCCTCTCCCTCGGAGTTGGGGGAACTTGCCTCCCTTTAGAGTGGTACTAACAGTGGCATCAGTGCCAGGAGCTGGGGTGACCTCCTTGAGGCAGACCAAGCCCACTCTCCATTCTGCAGGAAGAGCGGAAGTTGGACAGTCCAGCAGGACGGGGGGCAAGGGCGGCCAGGTGTACTGGAGCTGGAGCAGGACGGGGGGCAAGGGCGGCCAGGTGTACTGGAGCTGGAGCAGGACGGGGCAAGGGCGGCCAGGTGTACTGGAGCTGGAGCAGGACGGGGCAAGGGACGGCCAGGTGTACTGGAGCTGGAGCATGACGGGGGCAAGGACGGCCAGGTGTACTGGAGCTGGAGCAGGACGGGGGAAAGGACGGCCAGGTGTACTGGAGCTGGAGCTCCGCAGGGCTGTGCCTGTGCTCTGGTCCCTCAAGGCCAGCTCAGGGCCACATTCCCAGCCCACAGCCTTCTCAGTCATTTCACTGTGGGAAGCAGTGAGTGCCACTCCCAAGGTCACTGGCAGCACACACAGGATGGGGACAGACGCCTGAGCCAACCTCTAAGGAGCAAAACGAGAATACAGACTCTCTAGGAAGTACAGACCTGGGCCCTGGGCTCTGTGGGGGTCAGGACTCTGGGAGGCCTGTGCCACAGACCCCAAGACAGTTTAACAGCCTCTGTGGGCTCCTTCCTGCCGTCCCTTCCAAGGAGTGAATCGAGTCTCTCCCCAGTGGCTCTCCCAAGGAACAGGGGCGGGTTACCCAGCTCACTCTGCAGTGGGGTTAAACAGTTTGAAAGATTTCTATGTTTTTGTAGCACTATATTAAGAAATCTCTAAATAAAACCCCCCAAGAGTGTTGCAATAATACACATTTTTAAACTCACTAATTGAATGTTGCCATTACAAGAGCTATTTTGGCCCATCTGCTAAATATGTAATTTAGGAATTAAGATTCATCTCTTACGGATATGCTGATCATTCCTTTGAATCCACTTGGGTCCCTTCAGAACACTTCCACTGAGCCCTGACTTAGCAGCAATGACCACCTGGTCACCCCACATCAGGGAAGGGTCATGACCAAGGGGAAAATCAGGGCAAGGCACGGAGTCACTGAGACCCAACAAGGAAGGGTAGTGGGGGCCATGAGACCCTGGCCATCCACTCCAAGTTGCAATGTCCTCTAGTTCAGAAAAGAGAGCTTCTGTGGCCGGAGTGATAGTCCAGCGGGTAGGGCATTTGCCTTGCACGCAGCTGACCCAGGTTTGATCCCGGCATCTCATATGGTCCCCGAGCACTGCCAGGGAGTATTTCCTGAGTGCAGAGTCAGGAGTAACCCCTGAGCATTGCCGGGTGTAATGCCCAGGGCCCACTCCGGGCCCAAGACTCAAGGACCAAATATTCCTGACACCTTTCCCACTCCAGCCTGCAAGTTGATGGCTGAGCTGCAGCCTATGAACCAGCCAGCAGTTGGCCGGAACTCTGTGACCCATTTCCTTTTCTGCTTGTCCTGGGATCCCTCATCCAGGATCCAGGCCCCACACTCAGCCCTGTGGGGCCCTGTGGGTTGGGGAGCAGCGGCATCCCTCCTTCCTCTTAGTGCTCTGCCTCTGGCCATGATCCCAGAACGGTACTTCCTTCTGGGTCCTGGCAGGCCAGTTCATTCGAACCACACTGCCTGAGTGTCCACCCACAGGGTCCACTCAGAACTGCAGGAGACAGGCCACACTTCGTTATGGCAGCTGTGCTCTCGGTGTCTCGAGTCTCTCACAGCCCCCTGGAAAGTTCGCATACACCACTTCAGGCTATTGGGGTGCTGAGGGCTCCTCCCGGAAATCTACCCCTCGGTGCATTCTGTTTCTGTAGCCAGACTCACCGCCCTTCTCAAGCCAGCCTTGAGCAGAGTCCAGGACTCACAGACACAAACCACACTGCAATGCCAGAGCATTTCAGCAGAACCCAGAAAGGCTTTCTGTCCAAACAAAGCTCATTACGTCCTTGAATTTCATATCTCTCTCCCTTTCCCTTGTGTCCTGTGTACAACTGAAAATTGGAGGAGGAAACTGAACATAAAGCAGAGAGGAATTTCAAAATATAACTCATAGGACAAGTCCTTGGAGAAAAGGGAAATTAAAAACAAGATCAGAGAAGAAAATACAGGGGCGGAAGCTCACGGGGACACAGCTCACGGGACACAGCTCACGGGACACAGCACACACGGTCACAGCTCACGGGACACAGCTCACGGGACACAGCTCACGGGACACAGCTCACGGGGACACAGCTCACACAGTCACAGTTCACACAGTCACAGCTCACGGGACACAGCTCACAGAGACACAGCTCACGGGACACAGCTCACGGGACACAGCTCACAGAGACACAGCTCACGGGACACAGCTCACGGGACACAGCTCACAGAGACACAGCTCACGGGACACAGCTCACGGGGACACAGCTCACAGGACACAGCTCACAGGGACAGCTCACGGGACACAGCTCACGGGACACAGCTCACGGGACACAGCTCACGGGACACAGCTCACGGGACACAGCTCACAGGGTCACAGTTCACGGGACACAGCTCACGGGACACAGCTCACGGGACACAGCTCACAGGACACAGTTCACGGGACACAGCTCACAGGGACCACGGCTCACGGGACACAGCTCACGGGGACACAGCTCACGGGGACACAGCTCACAGGACACAGCTCACAGGACACAGCTCACGGGGACACAGCTCACAGGGACACAGCTCACAGGACACAGCTCACAGGGACACAGCTCACAGGGACACAGCTCACAGGACACAGCTCACGGGACAGAGGGACACAGCTCACAGGACACAGCTCACGGGACACAGCTCACGGGACACAGCTCACGGGACACAGCTCACGGGACACAGCTCAGAGGACACAGTTCACGGGACACAGCTCACAGGGACACGGCTCCACGGGACACAGCTCACGGGGACACAGCTCACGGGGACACAGCTCACAGGGACACAGCTCACAGGGACACAGCTCACAGGACACAGCTCACGGGGACACAGCTCACAGGGACACAGCTCACAGGACACAGCTCACGGGACAGAGGGACACAGCTCACGGGGACACAGCTCACGGGACAGAGGGACACAGCTCACGGGACACAGGGACACAGCTCACAGGACAGAGGGACACAGCTCAGTGTGCCGTATCCCCATGTCAGCTGTATCCTGTTTCTGCCCCTCACTCCTTCCATGTCCATCACCCCTGGACCTTCCCACTAGCCCCCTCAGCCCGGATGTGACTATCCTGAAGATAAGTGACTCTGCTGTCCAGGTGGCAGGTCTGGATTTCCCCCCACTTCTCTCTGTGCACTGGACTCTCCTCCGCCTCGGCATTAGACTGGGGGCCAGACTACCGGCTAGGCCAAGAGTGGCGATGCATGAGGCAGCTCCTTCGTCCAGGGCCCAGGCACTGACAGTGGGCAATGATATGAGTCAGAGGAGGACAGACCCCAGCTACCACAAGGTCATGCAGCAGAGCAGCGTGGAAAAGCAGGTGTGGGGCGTTGGGGTGGAGGGTTAGGGGCTGGCCAGCTAGTGAAGGGCATTGCCAGCTGGACAAAGTTGGGGAGGCAGCTGAAGGGCAGCTCCCTGACTGGACACGGGGTGGGGGGGCACTGAAGAGGAGCACTCTGAGTAGACACAGGGTGGGTGGCACCGAGGGACAGCCTGAGAAGGACGTAATGAGCTTCGTTTGGACAGGGAAGCATTTCTGGGTTCTGCTGAGATGCTCTGGCATTGCGTAGTGTGGCTTGTGTGTGTGAGTGTGTGTGTGAGTCCTGGACTCCACTCAGGGCTGGTGTGAGACGGCATGAGACTGGACACGGGGTGGGGAGCCCCAAGGGGCAGTGCGCTGATTGCTAGCTGCATAGTGCAGGCAGAAAGGCCACACGCTGCACAGCTCAGGACACAGGTCAAATCAGAGGCTCTGAGAAGAGCTTCTGGACTCACAAGTTTGAACAGTAAGTAACTAGAGTGGAGCAACAGCCAGGCAATATCACAGGAATTACAGATGAGAAGGTAAAGTCATAACAGTGGAGCTGGATGAAAGAGGAGTCATGGGGGCTCCAGGCTGTCTGGCTGATGGGCCGCAAGCAGACACACACACACACACGGGGTGCATGTTCACGGGCCAGCACACAACTCCCTGCCGTGCCCTCTGAGGCCAGAAGCTGCCAGCAAAGGGCGCATCCACATGCTGTCTTTGAAATATTACTCTGACAAGAGGATCTCGGGCTCCTGGGAAAAGAACCTGAGTCCCATAGAAAAAATCTTCAGTTCAAAACATCCTTCCTAAGCCAAAAAGAATGAAAATACCAAAATAAGGTGAAAGCAAACCAGGGTACCAGAGATAAAAAAGCTCCCCACAGCCAAACTCAGATCCTCTACATGGACAGCACTGGGTCACCTAAGAACTACAGAAGTCAAATGGAGCTGGACTGCGGCCACAGAATGAGATGCTCGCTCTCTCTCTCTCTCTCTCTCTCTCTCTCTCTCTCTCTCTCTCTGTCTCTCTCTCTCTCCACAGTCAAATGAATGAAAGTGGGAACGGGGGACAGCTCTTCTTTGCTCAGGAGGCTCACAGTCTGCATCCCCTGGCAAATGCCCCCTGATGAACATGCTGAGATGCTTGAGTCCAAGGGAAAGTAAGATCCTTGCACAGCCTCACAGTGACATCCCCAAGTATTTGCTCATCACGAAAGAAAACGCAAGACCCCAAAGTGGAAAAGCCTGTTGTCACAGGTGCCGACAGGGAGACTGGACATGCCAACCCTGCACAACACCGCAGGGCTCTGACAGCAATGTCCAAAACACAGCCCCTTGGCCCAGTGACGGACACAAGGGCCACTGCAAAATCCCTGCTCAGCGCGCTTCAGAGACACCAGGCTCAGGAGAGCCAGAGGCACACCATTGTTCATGCCGTTGGATAAAAAAACAAAACAAGAGGCGGGATGAGCGTGGGACACAGGTTCCGACACAGGGCGAGGTGTGAGTAGCAAGTGGGGTGGCAGGGCAGTCTCATCCCTAACTGCTTGTTTGATGGTGCAATATGGTTCTGCAAAGTGTCCATCGGGGAACCAGTGAAGACTGCCAGCAATCTGCACCACTTCTGCGAATTCTGCCGAAGATGACTTGCACTTGGGAAGTTTCCAGAAGAGGTGATGGACAGAGAGTACAGAGGGCACAGGGTAGGGCATTTGCCTGCACATGGCTGACCAGGGTTCGAACTCTGGTACCACATATGGCTCTGGAACACCACGGAAGTTATCCCTGAGCAGAGCCAGGGGCGAGTCCTGAGCACCATCAGATATTATTCAGCTCCTCCCCCCCACACACACACGAAAGTTTCTGGAAGACTATGAAAAGACTTACAAAGTCACAACAGCAGAAGTCCATGCGCTCTGCAGCTTGGGCACTCGACCAACATTCCCTCATAACGAAGAAACCCCTGAGCAGAGAGAAACCCAGGTGTCACTCCCAAAGGCTGGGCACTGCTGGCCAGGTGGACAGCTGAGAGCTGGGGCATAGAGGCCACACTCACTTTTCTGGGAAGGTCGACTGAGGCACGAGAGCCACCCTCAAACTCCGGGCCATGTGTTCACCCTTTGCCCAAGCCGCTCTGCACACACCGAGTCCCGACGGTGAGCATGGCATAAAGACTGTCTGCAGGGGCCGGAGCGACAGCACAGAGGGGAGGGCATTTGCCTTGCACGCGCCAACCCGGGTTCGATTCCCCCGGCATCCCATATGGTCCCCGAGCACAGCCAGGAGTAATTCCTGAGCGAAGAGCCAGGAGTAACCCCTGAGCATTGCCGGGTGTGACCCAAAAGAAAAAAAGACTGTTTGCAGGGACAGGAGGCTCAGGCTGGCACAGCAACCCCCAGCAGAAGGCGGTGTCGGCCATAAAGCTGCAGAGGAGCACAGCCAGGCAGGCCTCAAGACACGGTTTCCAGCTGCTTTATACCCCAACAGCAGAGCCAAGGGCTGGCAACAGAGTCCCAAGCCATGAAGCCAACAGGGTTTCCGTAGACCTCAAGTGGTCAGGCAGTCAGGAGCCCTTCCTGGAAGAATGGCCAATGGAACACAGGTAGACACTTCCCACACTATGACGGGAACCATGTGCCAGATGGTAGACCCCAGTAAGAAAGGCAGAACCTCTGCCTCCTTCCCAAGCATCCTTTGCCTTGCATGATCTCCTCAGCCAAGCCTGCAACAAAACCTTCCAAACCACATAGACAGGAGACTGTCCCAGAAGCGCAGAGTCAGGCTTTGTGACACGCTCTGCCACCCAAAGAGACAGACAGGGGTTCTCACGGTAGATGAAGTCCAGCCGACCCCGAGAGCCAGGAGGGCAGGCTGAGGGGCTGGAAAGCAGCACAGACAGGAGCTGGAGCAATAGCATAGCGGGTAGGGCAGTTCCCTTTCACGTGGCTGACCGGGCTCGATCCCCAGCATCCCACAGGGACCCCTGAGCTCTGCCAGGAGTAATTCCCTGAGTGCAGAGCCAGGAGTAACCCCTGAGCATCACCAGGTGTGACCCCCTCCCCCCAAAAAAAGAGCGCCAACACAGGCCAGACAGAACCATATGTCCGGGGCAGGGGGACACATTCTGGGGAGAAGGCAGCAGGGCTCCAAACGGGCCCTGCCCAGAGCCCTGGAGAAGCACCGGATGGGCAGAGCTCCCACTGCTGAACTCCACTGTAGGAATGGTGGTGGGGCAAGGCAGCACTATCTGCAACCAGGCCTGCTCTCCCGGCAGAGCCCTGCTTCTCCTGCGCAGCGCCACGGAGGCTATTAGTAGAACAGCTGGTGCTTCGCTGGCTATGCTGCTACCCTCACCCGACTCCCACAACTCCACATACATGCAGCCCCCTCCACTCCAATACTTTCCTGGTGCCACAAAGTATAAGAGCTGGGTGAGGAGGAGTGTGTGTGTGCGTGTGTGTGTGTGTGTGTGTGTGTGTGTGTGTGTGAATGAAACAGAGTAGGTGGCTCCACTGGAAACAGATGCTGAAAGATGAACCACGACCCCCGACTGATTCATTTTCATGTTTCCGAAATGCACCGCATAGAGCAGGTGTTTAATAACTGTTTCCTGAATGAGCACAACACAAGCCTGTCCGCCAGAGGGTGAGGTGCTCCTGGGAAGCCGAGTAACACTGCCGTGCAGGGCAGGGCTGGTGAGGGGCAACGGCAAAGCACACAGAAAAGTCTTTATTGGCCACCAGCTATCAGCAGGGCCAGAGCCCTCCTTTCTCACGAGCAAGAGAGCTGCTGCCAGGGCCAGAGCGATAGCACAGCGGGAAGGGCTTTTGTCTTGCAAGCGGCCAACCCAGGTTCATTCCCCAGCATCCCATATGGTCCCCTGAGCACCGCCAGGAGAATTCCTGAGAGTAGAGCCAGGAGTAACCCCTGAGCATTGCTGGGTGTGATGCAAAAAGCAAGCAAGCATGCAAACAAGCTGCTGCCCCTCAGCTCGGTGCGCCCTTGTCCACATAGCACGAGGTTGGTATGAGGCAAGACCATGCATGGGCACGAGCCGGTCTTCCAGGAGCCACTATGGCGTAGCAGAAGCAAGAGCACATACACATGTGCACACACACGACCCCAAGCACAAACTGCTTCACAGTGGGGCGCTGGCACAAGGGGACACATCTTTATCTTTAAGCATAAGCTTCCCAAGAATCACCAAATAGCCCACCCACTTCTGGTCATGCGCAGAACAACAGCCTCGTAAGCAGCGGCCCTAGATACTCTTGGAGCCCCACAGGGTCAGGCCATGACCTCACCTGCTCCAGGGACTGCAGGGGTGACTGCCAGCACATACCCATGAGAGACCGGCTACTCCCTGCAGTGGCCCTTCCAGCCCAGTAGTAAGCCCTAAACACTACTGGGTGTGGCCGAAAAAAAGCGAAACAGCAAATAAAGCCTCTGCCATGCTCAGGGCTCCAAATCAAGCTGAGAGGAGCATCCAAATAAAACCCAGTGGGTAAGCCGGTGAGCTGGGAACTGTACACTGAAGTCGGGGCGAAGCGACTTCTCCAGTCGTGACTCTGATTCGGCCCACCCAGTCCCAAACAATAAAGCTCTTTCCACTACTTACAGCCCATCCTGTATGTCTGACCAAGTCATTACTTGAACCAAGTCAAAGTCTGATCACAGCACACCCCTCTGCCACCAAACCATGCCACTATGAGCTCCGAGGCTGCGCGTCACAATTCCTCGCTGACGTCCTCCCATCCAGCCACCGACAACCTCCAGAGACCACCTGCCCCCTTTATTCATGAACAGGCGAGAACAAGTACCAACATGGTCTGGGACAACCCTGCCAGGGCCCAACTCGGGCCCCGGGGGGGACAGGAAGGTTGCAAGCCCAGAGCCAGGGGGATGGGGTGAGAAGCTGCGGCGGTTTCCAGACCCCCCCATGCCTGCTGGATGACAGGCTTAGTTAGTTTGGGAGCTTTGCTGTTTTACTCACTCACAGCTTAATCTACTTACATGCTCTTCTATCTATCTATCTATCTATCTATCTATCTATCTATCTATCTATCTATCTATCTATCTATCTATCTATCTATCTATCTATCTATCTATCTATCTATCTATCTACCTACCTACCTACCTACCTACCTACCTACCTACCTACCTACCTACCTACCTACCTACCTACCTACCTACCTACCTACCTACCTATCTATCTATCTATCTATCTATCTATCTATCTATCTATCTATCTATCTATCTCTATCACGATCTTCCGTTTATCATCTATTTGCTAGAGCGGGCACCAGTAATATCTCCATATGTCCTATCTATCTATCTATTTATTTATTTTGCTTTTTTGGGTCACACCCGGCAATGCTCAGGGGTTTCTCCTGGCTCTGCACTCAGGAACCACTCCTGGCGGTGCTCAGGGGACCATATGGGATGCTGGGATTGAACCCGGGCCGGCACAGGCCGGCCAGCGTGCAAGGCAAACTCCCTACCTGCTGGGCTATCGCCCGGCCCTACTTACAAACTCTTAAGCCAAAGTTCATTCTAATGAGATTCTCTTCTATGTAAACACTGATAGAGGGTATGGCAGTTACTGAAGTCACCTTGACTCTGAATAACTTCTGACTTATTATACATCTACTAAGACTTCTATGTTTTCTAGATTGGGCACAGCTTCTCTTTATACCCACTGCACCCAGTATGGGACAGTAAGAATTTACCAGGAGACTACCACCCTGGCTATGTTTTTTTTTTGTTTGTTTGTTTGTTTTTGTTTTTGCTTTTTTTTGGGTCACACCCGGCAATGCTCAGGGGTTTCTCCTGGCTCTGCACTCAGGAATTACTCCTGGCGGTGCTCGGGGGACCATATGGGATGCCAGGGATAGAACCGGGCCAGCAAGGGCCGGCCACATGCAAGGCAAGCGCCCTACCCGCTGGGCTATCCTCTGGTCCCCACCCTGGCTATGTTGAGACTATCTTTAAGATTATAGGAAGGATCATA
Source organism: Cryptotis parvus (assembly GCA_021461705.1). Classification (NCBI taxonomy): domain Eukaryota; kingdom Metazoa; phylum Chordata; class Mammalia; order Eulipotyphla; family Soricidae; genus Cryptotis; species Cryptotis parvus. The sequence goes on from JAJIBD010006018.1 coordinate 50,743, forward strand.
CTAGCTTGCCCTCAAGCAGGGGAGTGTGACCCTTTCAGTATAGGGAGAACAAGATACTCAGAAATCACCTTGGTGCAGATAGTAAATAAGAAGGACCTTGTGGGTACCATCTAGTTACATGAAGCCCATGAAATTAAGATGTATTACTTTATACCAGCCGCCCGCCCACCCCCAGTGTTTTTCATAAGATATAATCTCGGAAGAAGGAATTAGGCCTTGGCCTAACCCTTTGTTTATACCTATAATAGGGTGTGGCTCCACCCTTCTACAAGCTGTTTAGGGTTCTTTGTTGACAGGACACTCCCTGTCCACAGATAGGATTAATTTGGTGTATATAAGGGGACTGACTTGAGGCCCCTTCCCTTTTTTCCTGCTCCTTCTTTTGGGTAGGACTCTCGGGTAAGATCCCTCTCTCTTTGGTGGGGACTTGGGCTTTCGTGTATGGTCTAAGTCTGACCAGAGGTAGAGTTCTTTCATTATATTGGATCGCGGTGGTAGAGCTTTTGTACTATTAAAAACCTTTTCAAAGGGGCTGGAGCCATAGCCCAGTGGGAAGGGCGTTTGCCTTGCGCGGCCGGCCAGTGCATCCCATATGGTCCCCGAGCACCGCCAGGAGAAATTCCTGAGTGCAGAGCCAGGAGAAACCCCTGAGCATTGCCAGTATGACCCCCAAAAAAAGTCTCACAGTAATCTTTGGGGCTGGGCGATAGTCCAACGGGTAGGGCATTTGCCCTGCACGCAGCCAACCGGGTTCGATCCCAGCATCCCATATGGTCCCGAGCACTGCCAGGAGTAATTCCTGAGTGCAGAGCCAGGAGTAACCCTTGAGCATCGCCGCGGGTGTGACCCAAAAAAGAAAAAAAAAGCCTCTTCCGAACTGCGCTGGACTCATGAGTTTTCACCGGTTCCCCAGCGGCCTCAGAGGTAGAAGAGAACTGCTGTCCTGATACTGTCGGGAACCCCAGAGGCTCCCCGACACATGCCCATCCTCCCTCGGGCTCCCGTTCAGTGGGAGCTGCTTCCCACGCCTCGGTCTGGCGTCCGTGCACCAGGGAACCCGCTTCTCACCCCCACCCTCCACCTCAGAAGCGCCTTGATGCCAGGAGCTGTGTCTTCCAGCGCTGTTTCCCAACAACACAAAACCGAAGCTTTTTTTTGAACATAAAACATAGTAATTATCTTGGAGCATCGTTTCCAGAGAGAGCTGTAAACAGGAGCACATGTGAGGAGGTGCACGCAGGAAGCGGCACAGGGCCCGCGGCCTCAGAACCAGTACCCAGAGCCTGTGCATGCCCCAGGTGACCCCTGGCCTCTCCAGGGCCGCAGCATGGCAAAGGGCAGCGTAACAAAGAGTCTCTCTCCTCCACAATCCCCATGGCAGAGACAGGTCAAGGGGCTCCGCGAGGAGAGCATCGAGTTCTGCAGCCCAAGACCCCCGGCCCCTCCGGCTCCCAGAAGCTCTTGATCGCAGGCCCGAGGGTAGGGACACTGGACAGAAGCAGGCTAGATGCGAGACTGCATGACACACTGGTCCCCCAAGGACAGACAAGCAACCTCTTGATTTAAGGGTGACCACAGGTGCTAAGAATGTAGAGAACAAAGCTCCCAGTGGGAAAGCTGCTTGCTGAGCCAAGGTGCAAAGCATATGATGGTCCCAGCTCCAGGGGGCGGGACGAGGGAGGCAGCAAACGGCCCACACACCATCTAGCCCACAGAGCCACGGAGTCCACTGCCTGCTGCGCTGACCTCTCTGCTCTCGGGGACAGTGGTTCGGAGCAGACAAGCCCAGGTCTGCAGAGCGGGACAGGGGCGGTCCCAAACCTCCACACCAGGTGTGGGGCACCACACTGTTTGCACCTGCCCCTGCTGGCCGGGAACCATGTAGGCAGGGGCCTCTGCCATGCTCAGGGCCCAGCGTCAAGCTGAGAGGAGCACCCAAACAAAACCCAGTGGGGGAGCCGGTGAGTTGGGCACCGTACGCTGAAGCCTGAGGCGAGAAATTATTTCTCCAGTCGTGACTCTGATTCGGTGAGAAGCAACCAAGCGCACTGCAGTGAGCATCCTGCTTCCAGCAAAGGCAGCTCAGGGACCTGACACCACCTCTCCTGAGTCCCAGCCCGCACAGTGGACTGTTCAGCTGGTTAACCCTAAGAACCGTTCTCAGGGAGAAGGCTGACTGGGGTCTCTCTCAGGTGGCCACTGCCCTGGGTACTACGGGCCTTGCAAGGAAGGTTCCAAAGCTACCAGGGAGCGTGGAGTATCACAGAGGCACTCACTGGCAACGAAAGCTCAGAGCTCCACGTCAGATCTGCCAAAGCCAGGCTCTCCCTGGGCGCTACACCTCAAAATGTGGTTCCAGCTCTCTGATCATTTCCACATCAAGCTGTAATCCCCAAGGCCTGGAACCACACACCAGGGCGCTGGCACGCCTGTCCCAGCTTCTGAGGAGTGAGGCATGTGCCAGGCATGCAGCCTGGCCAGAATCCCAACTCCCACTGACAGAGAGACACTGTGGCAGATCTGTGCAGTGGCTCAGCGGCCAAGAGCTTCACAGGTGGGAGCCTGCGCTCCATCCCCAACACACTCATGTGCCCCAAGCATCACTGGGAACAGTCCTTGAGCACGTCCAGTATGGCCCAAAAACTGAAGATGAGCAAACAGAATGAAGAAACTAATGAAAGACTTCTGAAAGTAGAAACAGGAGGAGAGGCAAGGAGAAAACGGCATGGCTCACGAGTCAGGGCTGCCAGGATGGGGCAAAATGTGCTCAGGTGCTGGGGCCGGAGCGATAGCCCAGCGGTAGGGCGTTTGCCTTGCAAGTCGGCCAGCCTGTGCTGGCCTGGGTTCGATCCCTGGCATCCCATATGGTCCCCGAGCACCGCCAGGAGTAATTCGTGAGTGCAGAGCCAGGAGTAACCCCTGAGCATCGCGGGTGTGACCCAAAAAGCAAAAAAAAAAAAAAAAAAAAAAAGTGCTCAGGTGCTGTCCAGGGCCACAGGACGGGAGTGTACACTGAGCTGTGTGCGGCCCAGCCAATGCTCCTCCCTGCAGGCCCCTAGCTGCCCCACCCCAGCCACAAGGGCAGCCAAGGAAATAAAATGGACCTTTGGGATGCCCATCTATCCGCTGACCTGCCGGCTCAGGGACAAAGAGAAACTCAAGACTGGGGAGACGGTTCATGCGTAGACCCTGGGTTCGATCCCCAGCACCCCTGGGCTTAAGCACTACTGAAATTTAGTAGCAAAGCACAGGACAGGGCTCCAAAGGCCACTGATCACTGCAAGAAAAGCCTGGCAGCGAGTGACAACGGGCGGCGAGGCAGAATGGGGAGGTGGAGAGGCTGGGTCATGTAAGCCAGAGGCCACCACTAGCACAGGGGACACAGGCTGTGCGTGCTGAGGCCAGCCATGGTGGGCTGCCCCAGCCCAGTCAAGCAGCCTGGCCGACCCCTCACCCTGTTGCTGGGCGGTGTGGAGCAGGGACCTGGCCCTTGGGGAGCTCCTGCTGGGGAAAGACTCCAGGCCCAGGAGGCAGCCGCTCGAGCTGAGCGACGACTCCAGCCATGATTTATGGGGACACTGGCGCTGGGAAGCTAGTCTTGAGGCAATTAAGCCTATTTCGGAGTGGGTCTGGCAGGAGGTGCCGAATCGATAGATTCCCTCCAGTTGCGCGTCCCTGCAGGTAAAGAATCAATCAGGCAAATGCTCCCAATCTGTTCCTGCTGAGCCAAGAATCAAAGCTGTTTACCATTCATGCCCAGAAATAAATAAATAACGCCACCAATTAGTCAGCACCCTTTGTTTCTCCGGCAAAAGCTTTTAGTTACTTCAAGGAAGCCAGGGCCCTGCATGGCCCGGCATTAAGGCACAGGTAGGGGGCTGAGAGCAGAGTGCTTGGGCAGGCGGGGGAGAGTCTGGAGGATTTGTGGGCCTTGCTGTCAAGCCTGGGCCCATCTCTGAGCTGCAAACACTGGCCCTCACCACTGGACCCCAGGGTGAAGGTCTCCAACTGTCCCCTCCAGATGCCGTGGGAGACAACAGTGCGGGTCAGTGCTGCGACCAGGCTCCTTGACACTAAGCTAAATGTTCTAGGACTCAAAAAACAAAACAATTGCCTCTGTCTAGACCATCTGGAGGGCATCGACCTGTCCTGAGAAACAGGCTTGGCTCCCTCCTTGCCAGCCCGCTCCAGGCTGAGCAGAACCGCAGAACCATGAGGTCGGCCATCCCACACACATCCATCTCTTCCAGAGCAGTTCCAGGGTGTCCTGTGACAGTCCACCTCACCCAGACAGCCATGAGGACCAGACAAAACCCTCAAGTGGAGCCAGAGGGCTTGGTGAACCACGAGCAAACCCTGACACCGACGCTCATGGGGTGATGCCCTGTGAAATGCTGCCCAGAAGGGCCCAACCCTGGCCCTGCTCATCTTCCCAGACATCTGGAGATGGACCTTTGGACACCGCGCACCACAGTGCCAGGAACCCTCCAAGAAGAACCACTGGCCTGAGAGGCAGGCAGCAGCCCGCCAGGCCTGCCTATGCTTCTAAGATTCTAGGGGGTAGAATCTTACCCCCTTACTATAGCAAAATATGTAGCCACGGTGCAGTTCACAGTGTAGAGGTGCAGACCACCAAGCGCACACTGACCACATGGAGAACTCAGCTCCCTACCACCAGGATGCGGGATCCCGAGGTGAAAGACACCTTGTCAGAGACCAGCAGCAGCCTAGACAGAGTTTTGAAGGGAGCCCATGGAGCCCCTGAGAAGGCAGACCCGAGGAAGGGAAAATCCCACAGCACCTCCAGCATCAGGAGCCCTGTCCTCCTCATCCTCTTGCTCATGAGCCCCATTGCAGGTGGGGGCTGGGTGCGGGGTCAGGGCACAGGGAAGACTGAGGGAACCAGATGACTCAGGGGCCCAGTCAGGAGAGGAAGGCCACAGACGAGACACAGAACAACAGTCGGGAGGGGAAGGCCACAGATGAGACCACGGAACAACAGTTGGGAGGGGAAGGCCACAGATGAGACATGGAACAACAGTCGGGAGGGGAAGGCCACAGATGAGACACGGAACAACAGTCGGGAGGGGAAGGCCACAGATGAGACACGGAACAACAGTCGGGAGAGGAAGGCCACAGATGAGACATGGAACAACAGTCGGGAGAGGAAGGCCACAGATGAGACACGGAACAACAGTCGGGAGGGGAAGGCCACAGATGAGACACGGAACAACAGTCGAGAGGGGAAGGCCATAGATGAGACATGGAACAACAGTCTGGAGAGGAAGGCCACAGATGAGACACAGAACAACAGTCAGGAGAGGAAGGCCACAGATGAGACACGGAACAACAGTTGGGAGGGGAAGGCCACAGATGAGACATGGAACAACAGTCGGGGAGAGGAAGGCCATAGATGAGACATGGAACAACAGTCGGGAGAGGAAGGCCACAGATGAGACACGGAACAGTCGGGAGAGGAAGGCCATAGATGAGACATGGAACAACAGTCGGGAGGAAGGCCACAGATGAGACACGGAACAGTCAGGAGAGGAAGGCCACAGATGAGACACAGAACAACAGTCAGGAGAGGAAGGCCACAGATAAGACATGGAACAACAGTCGGGAGAGGAAGGCCATAGATGAGACATGGAACAACAGTCGAGAGGGGAAGGCCACAGATGAGACACGGAACAGTCAGGAGAGGAAGGCCACAGATGAGACACAGAACAACAGTCAGGAGAGGAAGGCCACAGATGAGACACGGAACAACAGTCAGGAGAGGAAGGCCACAGATGAGACATGGAACAACAGTCGGGAGAGGAAGGCCACAGATGAGACACGGAACAACAGTCGGGAGAGGAAGGCCACAGATGAGACACGGAACAACAGTCGGGAGAGGAAGGCCACAGATGAGACATGGAACAACAGTCAGGAGAGGAAGGCCACAGATGAGACATGAAACAACAGTTGGGAGAGGAAGGCCACAGATGAGACATGGAACAACAGTCGAGAGGGAAAGGCCACAGATGAGACATGGAACAACAGTCGCAAGGGGAAGGTCACAGCATGCGACATGGAACAACAGTCAGGAGAGGAAGGCCACAGATGAGACATGGAACAACAGTCGGGAGAGGAAAGCCACAGATGAGACATGGAACAACAGTTGCGAGGGGAAGGTCACAGCATGCGACATGGAACAACAGTCGGGAGGGGAAGGTCACAGCATGCGACATGGAACAACAGAGGCACCCCACAGGGATGCTACCTGGGGCTGCTTCAGCAGGGGCCTAAAACAAAGGGGCTGGGCCTGGCCCTGCCAGTGGCAACCGGCACAGCAGGAGTCGTGGAGCACCGCCCCACAGGTCTGCCCAGACCAGCACCACAAGGCAAACAGCAGCAAGTCTGAGGCCAAAGGGTCAAGCTACCAAAGGTGGCCTCAGCACCACGATGGTGGTGATGACCACACAGAGAAGCCAGTCAGGAATCCGGACAAGTGCTTTATAGGCACTGACACTCCAGCCCCAGTTCCCCCAGCATCTTCCCCCCCACACTGCTCTGGCTGTGGGTCGATAACGCAAAACCCCACTCCAAACCCAGGCTACAGGTGCCAGTGGTTGCTTTGCTCCTCAACGGTGAGCTGGAAGAGCAGGAGCAAACCAGGAAGGCTGCAGAGGGGGCCCAGGGGCAGGCATCACAGTCTGGCACACAAGGGACTCACGGGTGGTCAGGAGAGAAGGCGGCAGCACACATGGGCTGGTGCTGCACACAGTGCATGGCTCAAAGAAGAGGGTGGTGCTCCCCACCATGTGTGGCTCAGAAAACAGGGTGGCGCTCCCACCGCAAGTGGCTCACAGAGAACAGGGTGGTGTTCCCTATAGCACATGGCTCAGAGAACAGGGCAGGAACATGTGGGGAGGCCCTCCAAGTTCTTCCTACCATCTACCAGCACAATATTGTGGCCAGGGAGATGGCACAGCTTGGCATGCAGGAGTCCTGGGTTCGAGCCCTGGCATAGTCCGGTCCCCTGAGTACTGCTGGAAGCCACTTATGAGCACCTCCAGATGGGGGTGAACACGTCTCCACCAAAAACCAGAAAAGCTGGGGATCATGCCTCCCCATGTCCATCACGGGAGATGCCCTGAGTGGACTTTCATGACAAACTCATGAGCCAGACCGTAAGGTGCCCTCTGGGCATTCATGAGCTCTCACGCACCCCAGGGCAGTGGGGAAGCCACCCACCCACATTGGCCCTGACCAGCTCCCACCAGAGAAGAACCAGGGCAGAGACTGACGTTCTGGGGTTCTGATGCCTGCTGTGAGGATGATGAGGGTCTGCAAACCCGTCTATGTGGGAGGAAGTGAGGCCGGGCTAAGGCCCGACACTGGCAATGCTGCAGTGACCTTTACACATAGCAACTGGAAGAAAAGGAGACGCCATCAGGAGGAGCCCTGACGTTTTCCGGTCCTCACACGCTCAGGGAAACAGGCTGCCTGTCTCGGGCACCAGTGGTGGAGCAGCTGCCAACGAGACCCAGCTGCTGACACTGCTGCTGGCTGCCTGGAGGGAGCAATCCCCTGAGCGGTTCTGCTGCCTGGGAACAGGAGCACCAGCGCCGCCATGGCCAGCTCCTTAGCCATGACAGGCACTGACAGCAGCTCCTAGCAGGGCGGGGTGGCCATAAGGGTCTGGGTGGTCATTAGAGGAAGGGGCATGCTTGACCAAACCTCCAAGAAATAAGCAACTCACTGAGGCCCTCCGTTCACTGATCAAAAAGGCAAGGTTGGGCCAGGTGAGAACCCCAGCACCCCAACACAGGGATAAAGAAGAGCCAGGCGCACAGGGTCAGAGACAGTGGCGGGGGCAGCATCGATACCGTCCTTTCAAGGCCAGGTGGGCAGGGGACAGCGTGACAGGACAGTGGGCCGCCCACACCTGTGTTCAGACACGGGCACAGCTGCTCTCCGAGTGCAGACACAGGATACACACGTGCCCGAGTGCACCGCGCCCAGGGAGCAGCAGAGGCAGCAGGACCTGTCAGCATTCCGCCACTCCTTGGCAGGGCAGGTGCTCAGCGAGAAACAGTCCCCCCAGCTTCCCACGCCAGGCCACCCCACCAGCTGGCACGCTGCTCTCGTGCCTCTCACAGGGCCTTCAAACAGAGCCTCACAGTGAGACTGCCAGAAAGCAGCCACCAGAGAAATGACATGCAGACAGCATGAGGCCCACGCGTCTCTGCTCCTGGGCAAACAAGCACTAGCAGAGCTGCGGGGCCCTCACCAGACACGGGGATGTGCGTACACGTGTGGCTGCAGCCATGGGCCAGCCATCTGCTCACTGTCAAGGCGCATGAGGCCTGCCTGTTGGTCCACCTACAATGGAGGGGGACTGCAGCAGACTCGGGGACGAGACCACTGCAGGGAGGCCCACGGCTCTGGAGACACACAGAAACCTGAGCAAGGGCGAGTGCTAAGGAAGGCCTGTGCTGCGACCCCACAGCCAAGGGTCTCAAAGCCCACCAGGCATCTGCGATCATCCTGGCAGTGGGGCAGAAGCGCTGAAGGCATCACACACCTGACGTGTTCTCTCCGGGAAGGAGAAGCATGTCTGGGCAGTGGTGGGAGTAGCAGGGAATGGCGGGCCCCATGCGGGTCTGCTGAGGATGGGGGTGCCCGAGGATCCCGGGAGGGAGCACAGGTCTGAGTCAGCATCACCTCGGACAGAGAACTCCTGCTCCGAGCCCCACTGGGACAGTCACTCCAGGCACATGCTAGATCCACACAGCCCAGGGGAATAAAGAAGATGCACGCGCCTCCCAATACTATTATTCTCTTGGTTCCAAGAATGAACAAGGCTGCCCTCGCTCTCTGACTGGGCAGAGCTGGCCTGGCTCATCTGCCAGTCAGAGTCTTGGAGCCGCTGAAGTAGCCCCCAAATTATTTCCAAACCAATTTGGTTTTTGCGATGCCAGATGATTACTCCACTCTGCATATATTCTTTATAGCTCTCTGGTCCCAGACTAATTATTCCCTATTTCTATAACTGAGTGCATTTGTCATCCGCAGCACAGGCACCTCCCGGAGCCAGGAGCCCTGCTCATCTCACCAATGACGCTGCTTGGAAACTGGCAGCAGCGTCAGCTCCGGCTCCAGGGTCGGCTCTCATTCGAACAGGGCACAGTCCCACTCACAGCCGGAGGCTGGACGGTGCAGGGGGGCCCAGTGCCATCTAGGATGTGGCGGACACTTGCTGGAAACCATCTGCTCCTCAGCAAAGGGCTCAGAGACCAGCGTGGGAGGCGGGATGAGGGGCTGCGGGCAGAGCACGAGAAGGGCTGCTCTGAGCTCCCACAACCTCCAAGCTGGAGCCACGTCACCAGGAAGTGCTCACTGGAGCACTGTGCTGGCAACGCACACTGCAGGTAGGGGATATCACACATGGCCAACTTCCAGCAGGAGGGCTGGGGGGCCTTGTCAGGGGCTGGCAGCCAACAGCACAGCCCCCTCACCTGCCAGGTATGGAGGCCAGAGGGGAGAGAACACAGCTCCAGGCGCTTCCCTGGCAGGGGTGGCAGGAGACTGGAGCTGGGGCAACATCTCCCTCGGCCCAGTGGCGGCAAGACAGCCCTGCAGTCAGGAAGAGGGAAGCAACAGCCGCAGCTGGGGGCCTGGGCCCACTGGTTGACACCCACCCTGCTGTTAGGGCAGGGTGGGAGAAAAGCGGGACCAAGCACCACAGGAAGGGCGAAGGGCAGGGAAGGGAGAGGCTGCAGGGAGCAGGGCAGGCCACAGAGGCAGCCCGAGTGTGCTGTGCCGTGCATGTGAACGGCCCTGACTGGGAGAGAGGGAAGCCTGTTCCTCCAGGCCGTGCTGTGCTCAGAGCCCCCTAGGCCGTGCCGTGCTCAGAGCCCTCCAGGCTGTGCTTGCTGCACTCAGAGCCCCTCCGCCCCTGCAGACAGGCTGCTCTCATGCCTCCAGAGGTCGCCTGTCTGTGTAGCAACAGCCAGCAGACTCCTTGACAAGAGGAAGACAAGCAGAGCGGCCCAGCTGCCGTTCCGCTCCAAACAGAGAAACAAACGGAGCTATTTCTGCACAGACAAGGAAGGCCGCGGAAGTGCAGTAGAGGTGACAGGGAGCGCGCACACACGCACAGGCCTCCAGAGTTCTGTCTGCAGGCAGCACACGACAGGGCAGACAGGAAACTCCCAGGCCATGAGCGCATTCTGTCTGGAAACTGAGTCCCCTAGTGGGGAAGACCCTCCACCCCAGGACAGGAGACCATGGCCCCCAGGTGGGTCACCAGCATCTGAGGGGTCAACCTATGTTTGAGCAACCTCCTGCCAGTATGCAGGCGTCCAGCAGCTGCCCCTCCCAGCACAGGACACCTTCCAGGTCCCACCCAATCAGACAGACACTGACCCACTCCCAACCCAGCCTTTAACCTGGCTAGGCCCACTACTGAAAACAGGCATTTAGCTGATCTGAGGGACCACTAGAGAGAACCACAGGGACCCAAGGACAAATCTACAGGCTGACCACTCCCCTGCCTAGAGAGATGCACCTCCCAGTCCACAGGCTGACCACACCCCCACAGAGAGAGATGCACCTCCCAGTCCACAGGCTGACCACACCCCCACAGAGAGCTGCACCTCCCAGTCCACAGGTGTAGTCTTACACCGCCCCACCTATAGATCTTCCTGGCTAGCAGAGGGCGCAGCACCATCAACATGCTCAAGGGTTAGGGCGCTCCACTCTGCAGGCAGAATCCAGGCTCTACTGAGAGGGGGCAGGAGTCAAGGAAACTGAAACACACACCAAGAACAATGAGGAAGGGACTGTCTGCTGGCGGGCTGGGGTCCCCCAGGAGGATACAGGATTAGCACAGCATGCCTCCAGAGGACCACAGAACTCACCGGAACTCATGTTTGAGGACATTCCATAATTCACATGGGGCTGAAGCATAAAGTAAACTACCACATTACGAACATTTGTGATAGATCACAAAACTGTCATAAAAAGACAAAGGGTCCTGGGAGAGACCTGGCAGAGGGCGGGAGCGGGTGGCCCCAGAGCTCAGCTGAGGGCACAAGAACGCTGACCCGCACACTGGGCAGGCAGCACCCAGCAGTTCCTCAGGTTTGGGGGTCTCAGAGGAAGAGGGACTGGCCATGGTGCCACGACTCGACCAGTCTCTCAGCTCTCTCCTCTCCTCCCAGCCTCACAGTGCCACCTCAACAGGAGGCATCACGGAGGCAATGGAGCCAACAGCTTTGGAAGCAGTGATGGAGCTAGGGCTCCTCCACCAGCCCAGGCTAGGGCGAGGCTCTCCGGGAGCTGCCCTGCGCCCCACTCCTGTCCCTGTCACCAGCTGCTTCAGGTGTACCACCTGGAAGTTTGTGAAAGGAAAACCAGACCAGGGGTTCCCACTGGAGCCCCCAAAGCTGGCCACATGTACCGGGTGAGACTCACCTTGTCATCACCAGTGAGGGCATTTCAGGAAGATTCCAAAGATGGTCCAGGTCCAAGTGCTTAAAATTGGAAGGGAGTGAATTCTGAGGGCTGGCAAGGCTTAACCCCACTATTTCCCCAGCGTTTATGAGTGGCAACATTAAAAATGGCTTAAACATAATAAAAATCTGTTACTTTTACGGCAAGGAAATATGGAAAGATAGTAAAATTAGCAGAGCATAGAAATGAGAGAACACTAAACACCCCTGGCTCTCCAACAGACGCAAACAAGGAATAGTCAGATTGTTAAATTGGAAGGAATCAAAACCAATTTCAGATTCAGAGTCCCACTGTCTTTCCCGCTGAGAGCAGTCCCAGGGCACCACACGCAGGCTGACAGCAGGGCTGTCTGTCTCCAGCGGCTTCTCAAAGCACTGCCTGGGAGCTTCCCGGCATCAGGCTCCAATGCGTGTGGCCGAGCAGTCTTGGTGCCTCCTAAGCATACTCACTGCCCAAACTGGCTGACACTAGCAATTCCACCACACTGGATCACTGTTCTTACCAGGGGACTCTGCTCAGCCACTGGATACCACAGCAGCCTCCATTCCCTGCGGCAGCAAACAGACCCAGGAAGCCCAGAGCTGGCTGTTTGTTACAGAGCCTGGGGACAGGACAAGCCATGGCCGATGTGCCACACTGCCTGGAGAAATCACTCAGGAGGACAGAAACGTGTGTGAGCTTCTCTCGACAGTCAGCAGAGCTCTCTCAGGCCCACTTTTCCTGGTTTGTGCTTGATCTGTTTTAAGTCAACATATACTGCTTCTTAGAGCAGTGTTTTTTTTTAAGTATTTTATTATACCACCGTGAGATATACAAATAAAAAGATATACAATTAAAAAGTTCATGTTTGGGTTTTGGTCATACAGTGTTTCAGCACCCGTCCCTCCACCAGTGCCCATCTCTCACCACCAACATCCCGGTTCCCTCCCCTTCCCCAGCCCTGCTCCATGGCAGGTTCTTTATTTCTTTCCCTTTCTCTCTCTTTCTCTTTTCCTTCCCTTCCAGACTATGGATTACAGAACATACATTAAAAGGTTGTCATGTGTATCCTTTTGCCTCTATTTAATTAGAGCAGTGTTTGTTTTACAGAAATTTTAGCAAATACTAAAGTCTTCTTCAAGACCCTGAACAAACGGTTTGAGAATCTTCATATTTCTGAATCAACCAGATGCCATTGGGCTACATTGGCACGTGAGAGGGTCCAATGGAAATGTTACTGGCGCCTGATCGAGCAAATTGATGAATAACGGGATTCAAGTGATCAAGTGATAGTACAGCAGGCAGGGTGCTCACCTTACACACACCTGGGTACGATCCCTGGCATCTCATAGGGTCCCCCAAGCACCGCCAGGAGTAATTACTGAGTACAGAGCCAGGAGTAAACCCCTGAGCATAGCTGGGTTGACAGATAGAGAGAGAGAGAAAGACAGACAGACAAAGAGACAGACAGACAGACAAGAGACAGACAGACAGACAGACAGACAAAAGTCAGTTTAAAGTTGCTATTGAAGACACCTATAGTAGAGTGGCAGGCAACAAAGTCAATACCAAAAAGTCCGTGGCTTTCCTATATACAAATAATGAAAGAGAAGAAAGGGCTATCAAGAAAATGATCTCATTCACAATTGCACCACAGAAAATCAAATACGTAAGAATCAATTTGACAAAGAACGTAAAGGACCTCTACAAAGAGAACTACAAAACGTTACTTCAAGAAATAAAAGAGGACACAAGAAAATGGAAATACATTCCCTGCTCATGGATCAGGAGAATCAACATTGTCAAAATGGTAATGCTCCCTAGAGCTTTATACAGATTCAATGCCATCCCTACAAGGAAACCCATGACATTCTTCAAAGAAATTGACCAAACTCTCCTGAAATTTGCATGGAATAATAAATCCCCACTGATAGCTAAAGCAATCCTTGGGGGAAAAGAAGATGGGAGGCATAACCTTTCCCAACTTCAAACTCTACTACAAAGCAATAGCAATTAAAACAGCATGGTATTGGAATAAAAACAGACCTGTGAACCTATGGAATAAAGTTGAGTATCCTGACAACCAGCATCAAATACATAATCATTTAATCTTCAACAAAGGAGTAAAAAGTGTGAAATGGAACAAGGAAAGCCTCTTCAATAAGTGGTGCTGGGAAAACTGGGCAGGTACATGTAAAAAATGAATTTAGACCTCTGTCTATCACCATGCACAAAAATCAGATCAAAATGAATTAAAGATCTCAATGTCAGACCTAAATCCATAAAGTACATTGAAGAAAATATAGGAAAACCCCTCCACGACATTGAAGCTAAAGACATCTTCAAAGATGAAACACCACTAACAAAACAACTAAAAGAAAGAATAAACATATGGGACTACAAGAAACTAAAAAGTTTCTGTACCTCAAAAAGAAACAATGACCAAGATACAAAAACAGTCCAAAGAATGGGAAAGAATATTCACCCAATACCCATCAGATAAAGGGTTAATATCCAGGATATATCAGGCACTGATAGAACTTTACAAGAAGAAAACAGTCAACCCCGTCAAAAAATGGAGAGAAGAAACTTCGACAAGGAGGGAAATTGAATGGCCAAAAAAGCATATGAAAAAATGCTCATCATCAATAGTCATCAGAGAGATGCAAATCAAAACAACAATGAGATATGATCTCACACCACAGAGACTGGCACACATCCAGAAGAGCAAGAACAACAAGTGCTGGCGTGGATGCGGGGAAAGGGCCCTCAAGAGCAACTTTATTTTATTTTTTAAATATTTTATTACACCGCCGTGAGATATACAATTACAAAGACGTTCATGTCCGAGTTTCAGTCATACACTTTTCAGCACCAATCCTTCCACCAGTGCCCACCACCAATGTCCCCGATTCCCTCCCCTCTCCCCAGCCTGCTTCTATGGAGAGTTCTTTATCTCTTTCTCCCCCACCTCTCTCTCTCTCTATCTATCTCTCTCTCTCTCTTCCTTCTCTTACACACTGTGGATTGCAATACATACATTTAGAGGTTATCATGTGTATCTTTTGCCTGGCAACTCTACCATTATTTTGGATTGTAGCTGCAGAGCTTGTTTTGGTAAATGCCTTTTAGAAATGCACTGGACTCGTAAGTTTTCATTCATTTCCCGCCAGCTTTAGAGATACAAGGGAACTCGTTTCCTGATATCATCAGGGACCCCAGTGGCTCGCCAACAGTGTTATTATTACCTCCTTTAATAATTACGCATTTTATATTTTAGGTCTATGGTCCTTGTTGAATTAACTTCCGTGGGAAGTATGAGGCATATGTCAGAATTTTGTTTGATGGTTAAGACCCTACCAATTTGTTAAACTGTCTCTTCTCCTTGGTCAAATCTCGGTGACTGTATTTCTGGGGGGTCTGTTTCTGGGCTCTCTGCTTGAGCCATTAAGCTGCCAAACTTCACCAATATTACAGTCCTGGCCAGCTGATGCAAGTTTGCCCTCAAGGCTGGACTTACTCTACAGTAAGTCCTGGCAATGGACAGCACCCATCTGCTAGCAATTCTTCCCAGTACTCCACTGACTGCTCTGGGCCCTCGGGCCTCTCATAAAAATTTGGCAGTATGGCAATATCCATGCAGCAGCTAGCTGGGATTTGGACTAGGATGCACTCTGTAGATCTGTGAGGCATTTATATGCTAACACTACAGAATCCTCAAACTAGCACATGGAGACAGTTGGAGTTCTCAGCTCTGGGTTTTGTATTATAAATGATAGGTTGCTTTTCTCTTTCCTGTTAGCTGTTGGAGGACAGGTTTAGCTAATCTGGGAGCTTTGGTGTTTTGCCCACTCCCAGCTTAATCTATTTAAGCCAAGGTTCATTCTAATGAGACCTTTCTTCTACATAAACACTGCTAGAGGGTGTGGCACTTACAGAAGTCACCTTGACTGAATAACTTCTGACTTATACATCTACTAAGACTTCTATGTTTTCTAGATTGGGCACAGCTCCTCTTTATACCCACTGCACCCAGCGTGGGACAGTTAGAATTTACCAGGAGACTACCACCTTGGCTACGTTGAGACTATAGGAAGACTATAGGAAGGATCATACTAGTTTGCTCTAAGCAGGAGAGTGTGACCCTTTCAGTACACGAGAACAAGATACGCAGAATTACCCTGGTGCAGATAGTAATAAGGACCTTGTGGGTACCATCTAGATTACATGAAGCTCACGAGTTAAGATGTATTACTTTATACCAGCCCCCTCTCTCTCCAGTGTTTTACATAAGAGATAATCTCGGGATTAGTCCTTGACTAACGTTTGTCTATACCTGCAATAGGGTGTGGCACTGCCCTTCTACATTTGTTTAGGGTTCTTTGCTGACACGACCCTCCCTGGATTACTTTGGTGTATATAAGGGGACTGACTTGAGACCCCCTTCTGCCTTTTCGCTTTGGCTTTTGGCTCCTCAGCTTTCAGCTTTTGACTCTGTGGCTTTTGGCTCCTGGGCCTTTTGCTTTTGGCTATTGGCTTTTGGCCTTTTGCTCCTTCTTCTGGGTAGGATCATCTCGGGTGAGATCCTCTCTCTTTGGTGGGAGACTTAGGCTCTTTTGTATGGTCTAAGTTAGGACCAGAGATAGAGCTTGTTCATTCTACTGGAGTGCTGTGGAAGAGCTTTTGTACTATTAAAAGCCTTTTTTGGAACTGCACCGGACTCATGAGTTTTCATCTGTTCCCCGGCGTCCTCGGAGATAGAAGAGAACTTTTGTCCTGACACTGTCGGGGACCCTGGCGGCATCCCCGACAGTTAGCCCTTTACGTAATCTTACACTAGTACAAAGGATTGTTTGACTAGACACAGGAAGACAGTTAAGGCAATGTGTTTATGACTTAATTAACTCTGAATCAGTTACTCCTGAGCATCCACCATATTTCCTAACTAAAACTTCAGTTGCCCTTAGATTGATTCTAATTCTTTACACCCCAAAAAAAGGGTCCCACCATGGGACTGGATGGACCAGGGCAAGCAGCCATAAAATTACCTTGGCCTCAACATGGGACAAACTAAGTGTTCTGCACAATGTTCTGAGAGCAGTTCATGGAGCAAGCTCTGTTCTGATCTAAAGATAATCAATAGATCAACAGGACCCTGAGGGGATCAAGAATAAACAATCTAGCAAGAGGAATGTAGTCTGGAGTATATAGAGAGATGTGCCCAGGAAAGGTCACCCTATAAAGTTAATCCCAGGTGTAGATAAGGTCTGTCTCTCTTACTGTGTTTATACAAAATGACTAGAAATATTGAAATAATTGTTTATCAGCCAAGGATGAGAGGAAACAATACTTCCTGCTGGGGCAGGGCCCCCTGATGGTTTTGCCCGAGTTAGAAGAGTTAGAAGATTCCTCCCACCTCACTGCTCTCGAATAAGAGCTTTTACCTCTTGTAGCCCCTCCCCAACCCTTCTGTAAAGTATGTATCTTGGGCAGAACTGATTTTTTTTTTTTTTTTTTTTTGCTTTTTGGGTCACACCCGGCAATGCTCAGGGGTTCCTCCTGGCTCTGCACTCAGGAATCACTCCTGGCGGTGCTCGGGGGACCATATGGGATGCCGGGGATCGAACCCGGCCAGCATGGGCTGGCTGCGTGCAAGGCAAACGCCCTACCCGCTGGGCTATCGCTCCGCCCCGGGCAGAACTGATTTGATTTGGTCCTGGTGCTGTGTGGAGTTGGCTGAAGTGAGCAAGAGAGAGAGTAAAGCCTCAGAGTCTCTAGAACTGGTGGTCATGCTTCTTTGTCCACTGCCCAGGGGAATGGTCATTGGCCCCATATACAGCCGGGGACCCTGCTGGACCCCCAATATCTGTTGGGGGACCCTGCTCAGCCCAGCAGGAGACATCTGTGCTAGTTTATTTTTTAATTTGTTTGCCCACATTTTCCTCAGTTCACAGATACTGTCTGAGATTCATACCTTACACTTTCTTTTTGGTTTGGGGTGGGATGGAGCGGGTACCGATGTAAATGACATTACGTTAGAGGACCCTGAGAAGCTCCCAAGTGGGGCTAGAGGTACCCAGTGCCACTCCAAGCAATTCTTGGCTAACCAGTCCGCACTGTGAAGGTAGGGCCCAGGGAAGTGTGTGCTGCTCTGCCCTGTGAAGCCAGAGACCAAGGCCACAGCCACTCCCGGAGAAGCTGTGGCGGGAGAAGGGGCAGCAACGTGATGGTGGGGGTCTGACAGGGCTGAGGCATGTGCTCTAACCCTGCTTCTGTTTTCCCGGCCCCAGTGACAGTATACTTTAAATTTCAAATTCCAATTGCTCGTGCTGGCGTACACTAAAAGTGATTTTGTATATATTAACCTTGTGTCCTGCAACCTTGCAATAATTGCTTATTAGCTCCAACAATTTTTGATGCTGATGATTCTTGGGATTTTCTGTGGAGACAATCGCATGGTCTATGAACAGAGCTTTATTTCTCCCTTCCTTTATACATCTTTCTTTGTTTTTTGCTTTTATTTTGCTTTTTTGGGTCACACCTAGCAATGTTCAGGGATTACTCTGGCTCTGCACTCAGGAATTACTCCTGGCGGTGCTTGGGGCCACATGGGATGCTGGGAATCGAACCCAGGTAGGCTGTGTGCAAAGCAAACGCCCTCCCGCTGTGCTATTATTGCTCTAGCCCTATTCTTTCTTTCTTAACCAACAGTATTAGTTCAGCAAAACTGGATTAGGCATCACTGACTAGCTTCTTAGAGAAAGGATTCAGTCCCTTACAAGAAATATTCTTTCTACCAAAAAGAAAAAAACCTGCCCATTCGCACAGCACCAGTCATACAAAGGCCACATTCATCTGCTCCATCCTCTCCAAGTAGGGACTATACTTGGACCCGAGAACAGCAGCCCTTACTGCATGCTATAAGACTCGTAGTTGTCTGAGAGGGTCTAACTTTCCCAGAAATGAAGTGGGAAGCCACACAGGTCCAACACAAACCGTCTCAAAAAGAACACCTGCGAGGAAAATGGCTTCTGCAGCAGGCTTCACACACCTTCAACCACACCCAACATGCCATGAAAAACACTACCCAGACATGAACACAAAACACCCGCTAAACACCAAGCAGGATTCTGAAGTGAAGACACATTGTCGACTACGACAGAAGGAGCTGGAGAACAGGCTTCCTTCCTCCGCCTCCCACCGTCCGAAGAGGGACACAGCCACTGAGCTGTGCAGTTACTTGGGAAGTCTGAGAGGTTCTTCTGGGATTCTACCAGATCCTCCTCCTTTCAGTGCCAAGTCTGTGTACGAAGCCAATTCTTCATCTACTTCAACCAAAACAAGTACATCACAGCCAAAAGGAAGTAGGTGCAGTGAGGAAGCCCAGCCACCTGCTTTTTAACAGACGTGAAATAGCTTGCAGAACACAGAGCAATGACATCACTCACTAGATCCTTCCTTGTGTTGGTCTGGTCTGCTTCTGGGCCCACACTTGGTGGTGCTGAGGTACCACCGCTATGGCTAGTGAGGACTGGACCTGGGTCAGCTGCCGTGAGACAAGTGCTCCACCTGCTCTTCGATCCCTCTGTCATAAATATATTTTAAGAGGCAACTTTTAATGAAATTATAACATAAACATAATTATAAATTTTGGTCTCAATTTCTAAGAACTGTGACTGACCCCACCAAGAGAAGCTATTTCACAAATTCTTTAGCGTAACAGGGTTGTAAAGTTAGAGCGCTATGGAGTGATGCGGGGCCTGGGGGTGGGGCCTGAGGGGCGACAGCTGAACATGAATAGGCAAGAGGAAGGGAAAGTCTGGGAAGTCCATGTGCTCCATTCTGACCCACACAGTAACAGTGTGTCTGTTTCTCATGTAGCGATTAAAGGATGCTCAGAACAGGACAAAAATACTTTTCAAAGACTTTCTTTCTTTTCTTCACGATCACGATCACGATCTTCCCGTTGATCATCTATTTGCTAGAGCGGGCACCAGCAATATCTCCATATGTCCTGTCTCATGCCAGTAGAGCCAGGGGCATCGGCTTGCTACAGGAACATAAAGAGCCTCAAACCATTATATTAGGTCATGGGAATGACCTAATATAATTGTTACTGGAATTTGGCATATCATATACAACACGAGAAGCTTGCAAGGCTTGTCGAGCGGGAGGCAAACTCTTTTAAACACCTCCAAATAAAGAATTTATTGATGAGCCGGGCTGTGATGGGCTGGTCTGCTGGGTGGAGTTCTGACAAGACGGAAGTCCAAAAGTGGAAAATGGCGGCGCCTGTGGAGTGAGGAGGGGTGGCCTGGCTTGTTGTGAGGCTCTGCCGAGGTGGTGGGCCAGGGCTAGAACCCGCCATGCCTCCCGACTGCCTCATGAACGGCTGTGCACAGGGAGAGCAAGAAACAGCTCTGCCCCATGTGTGAGAGTCTCTGGACTTTCTTTCTTAACCAACAGTTAATCACAATCTCTGGAGGCGAGTCCCAAAAATCTCCATTTGCCGAATATTCTCATCCACCTCGGTCTCAGATGCCCGCCAGGACCTGTGACACGGGAAGGGGGCCGAGGGAAGCCAACCCCAGCCCTGTCGCTCTCTATGTATGGTACCTCGCCGATCAGGAGCTTCTGAACTGTGCTCCGGACTTCCTCCAGAATATCTGCAGTGGGGCCGGAGCGATACCACAGCGGGCAGGGCGTTTGCATTGCACACGGCTGACCGGGTTCAATCCCGGCATCCCATATGGTCCCTGAGCTCCACCAGGAGTAATTCCTTAGTGAAGAGCCAGGAGTAACCCCTCAGCATCACCGGTGTGACCCAAAAGAGAAGAAAAGAAAAAAAAAAAGAATGTCTATCGTGCAAACAGCCAGGGAGATGGGTGTGAGCCGTCCCTTTCCGGGAAGTCCTGTGCTGTTCTTGCTGCTCCACAGCTTAGCTCTGAGGACAGTCAGGTATGAGATCACGCCCAGACTCCAACTGGAAGCAACGTCACACCTGGGAAATGTGGAGAATGTACCTCGAATGCAGAGCAAGGGAAGGGTCTAGGAAGAGAACCTAAGTGACTTTCCGGTGCTTCCTCGCTGTATGTCCTATTTCCTACTGTGTCTTTCCTGGTTTCCCAGCGGGGTCTGGAAAGATTCCTCCGAGGCATAACCTTAACCTACAAGCTAATTAATGCCTCCTTCAGACCACCACTAGCCTGAGCCATGTGGCAGACACAGAGGCGACACACGAGGTCCCTCAAAAGAAGCCATGCTCCCACTCCATCACCCCCACTCCTCTTGTCTCCTCTGGGATGGGGCCTCCAGGCCCCGGGAGGCGGGAAGGCGGGAGGGTAAGACTGCCAGCACTTTGCTGAGCAAAGGCAACCCTACACTCCCATACCAAGAATCAATACGTGTTTTTCTGGGCTTGTTCATCAAATGAGACAGCAGGGGCCAGGCCTCATGGCTACAAGGCTTTTAAAGCTCACACTAAGTTTACTGGGAAACCAGAGAAGAGCCTCAGGAGGCCTGGATTCTTGACAGAGAGAAGACTAGGGCAGAAGCTTCCAGCTCTCGGGTATGCAGAGGGGCGGGGAGGGGGCCTCCAGCTTTCAAGGCAGCTCAAGGAGGCCAGGACCCCATCAGGATCTGGAGGTGCCGCACCAAGAAAAGCAGCAGATCCAAGGCCACCAGAAGCCAACCAGAGGATCCTTCACTCCAGTCTTCATCTAGTAATGAACATGCATATATTAATCATTTAAGTTTTGGCACAAACATTTGAGGAAATCTAAATTTTAACCATCACCTTGGGCAGAAGTCAATACAAATTGCTTTGTCTGTGGACACAGAATGGGGTGAGCCTAGTGTCTGGGGCTCTTCAGAGACTGTTTCCTTTATCCGGGTGTTGAGCCTGGGCATTCTGTGCTTAGTAGAAATATTACCAAGGACATGCTCCCTCTTCCTTCCAGTTTTGCAATGTGTGTACACAAACCATCTCTTGCCCTGCCCAGGGCCAGACACCACAGCACCATCCAATCAGCACTGTCTGTGCTCCACGTGACCTGGAAACACCTGGGCCCGTCAGCAAGGAAAAGAACAGGAATAGCAGCATCTCCGGTGGCTTGTCCACAGGGTACCCCGTCAGCCTCGCAGCAGGCGGGCCAGGCCCAGTGCGTCTGCACGGAGTCCTACCCACCACAGCACCTGTGCTGGCCGAGTTTTACATTCCCAGCACTGGTCCGAGATAAGGACAGGGCACTGCAGGCCCCGCCCCTGCTCTGACCACTGCAGCAGCTCAAATGTTATAGGGAGGTGACAAGGCCACAGGAACATCTAGAGGGACTGCGAGGGCCGCAGTTCCCACAAGAAGAGGGCATGGGAAGAGCATACCCCAGCAAGGGGCTCCCTCCCCTCTCCTCCCACCTCGCTTGTTCACTCTCCTGCTCTCGCTCTCTGTCGCAATGTGCCAGCTTCTTTTTTTCTTTTTCTTTTTTGGGTCACACCAAGTGATGCTCAGGGATTACTCCTGGCTCTGCACTCAGGAATTACTCCTGGCGGTGCTCAGGGGACCATATGGGATGCCGGGGATCGAACCCGGGTTGGTCGCATGCAAGGCAAACGTTCTCCCGCTGTGCTATCGCTGTGGCCCCCTAGTGTGCCAGCTTCTGCCCCCGCCCTCCTCCCCTGCATCGCCATGGCTCACACAGCAGACCAGGGGAGATAACCCTGACCACACATACACTGGTTTAAGCAGTACGGCGAGGCTGCAACCACTGGCATATGAGAAACTCAGATTCCACTGAGAACTGAAGGCAGACAACAGTGACGGGTGAGGGTCTGGGGCATGAACAGCAAACTCCCTTTCCAGCTTGTTCTAAAGCCACGACGGTGGGCTAGGATGAGCCTATGGGGCTGCAGGGGCCCTTCTGTACAAGGCTGGAACCACCCCAAGCCCGAGGCAGAGGGAGAAGAGGCTGGAAACAGTGAGGACAACACTGCGCCAGAACTTACAGGCTACCGCTGACTGCCAAGGATGCCTGAGCAGGGCTGGGGAAACCTCAGCTCTTGACAAGCCGACATGGAGCACAGCCCACGGAGAGCAAAACCTGCCAGGCAGCAGCCCCGAGGCAGCATCAGGACTGCCAGCAGCTTCCAGGCCCCAGAAACCCCAGGCACAGGCAGCAGATGGGCCAAGCAGCCAAGGACACAGGAGCACCCAAAACCTCGGGCTCCTATTCAGG
Source organism: Cryptotis parvus (assembly GCA_021461705.1). Classification (NCBI taxonomy): domain Eukaryota; kingdom Metazoa; phylum Chordata; class Mammalia; order Eulipotyphla; family Soricidae; genus Cryptotis; species Cryptotis parvus. Next base: position 73,458 of record JAJIBD010006018.1, read on the forward strand.
GAGCACTCAGTCAACCCCAGAAACGACGGACGGACACACAGAACAGATGACAAGTGGGAGCCATGGCTGGTCCCGGCATGCCACCAGCCAGGGTGAGACCTGGGGATGGCAGGGGACCAGAAGCTGAGACCAGCACCCCTCAAGTGCTGTCAGCCTGAGCACTGGGCATGGAGACACCCCAGGGGAACCCCAGGAAAAGGAGAGCCAACAGCCAGCACCTCCCACATCCTAGAAGTTCCCGGGACCAGGTGCCTCCATTCCTGAAGACAGCGCACGCAGGAGAGCTCCTGGGAGCAGCAGAGCCGGGACAAAACTGTAGCCTCGCATGGGGTGGGCTCCCTGCACTCTCTGAGACCCAGCATGCAGGAGGGCGGCGACGGGCCGCATCTTCCACAAGAGCCCTTCTGGAAGACTCGGGAAAGTCAACCCCTTCCAGAGCGCTGACGACTGGCTCCTCTGCTTGTCCCCAAAGGAAGCGGGTGACAGCCATGCTCAGCTCACACAGAAAGGTCAGGCCCGACCAGGTGCTGCTGCAGGTGAGGGCAGGGTGGCATATGAACCTCGCCCACTCACCTGGGACACGGAGGCTTGTCCTGCTACTACCACAGACCCTGTCACTCAGATTCCATTTGGAAATAAAATCATTTTCCAAAGCTTGAATAAAAGAGAGTTTCTCCTTTTACCTACTTCTACATCCCTTAACAATGAAAACTTATTTAAAAGGTCCATGAATATGAAAATACCATTTTAAATATGGAAATGCAAAACACGCAAGAAAACAGTCTGAGTGTGAAATATTAACAGCATCTCATCCTGCCGAGGGGCGACAACTCAAGCTGGCTCCACTGGCAGGAGGCACCCCAGCCGGCAAACAGCTCCGCTGAAAGTCAGGCCCACTCAGTCGAGAAGAGGGTGCCTGAAGCCAGGGGGTGCCCCAGAGGAACAAACACTTCAACGGCACCAGGCCACAGGGCGCAGCTCTCTGCCCCGAACCACATCCTGCTTTTGGCCAGCCTGTGCTGCTCCCCTCAGCCACGAGTCATGGCACCAAATCCACTGTCCCTGCAGGGCTCTCAGACAGCGCCAACTCAGCCTCCGAGGATTCTGCCACAACAGAGTGTGGCCAGGCCAGGAGCCCAGGGAGGACGAGACAAGTACAAGGGACCTGCAGAGAGCAGAGAAAGGGGTTCAGCCACAGACCACGCAGGGCCAGGAACTCACCCAGAGGCCCCGTCTGGAGACGGAGTCTTGGGACCTGTGTGTGGAGCAAAGGGCCTGTGATAGGCCCCACACACCTCCTCCAGGGAGCCTATCTGAGCACAGCCACAGAAGGGAGGGCCATCCGCACCACAGACCCTGTCTTCTGCTGCCACATCATTCAGGGAGCTCAGAGAACAGCAAGGACCTTCCTGGAAAATGCTGGCGGAGAAAGGAGCACCCTCGTCTCTCTCAGAAAGAACCAAAAACAAGGCCAATGGAGTGGTTAAGTTCTATCCTGGAGTTGTGCTGCCTGGATGCAGCAGCTCCCGGCCCTCTCCTCACCTGCAGCAGAGCAGACACCCCCTCCCTTGGCCCACAGGCTGCCCACCCCTCTGAAGCAGCCTCTCTCCTTCTTTTTTTTGCTGCCTGCCGGCAGGCGCGTCCCCCAGAAGGGGAGGTCTCAGGCCTCCAGGTCAGGTTCCCTCCAACCCTCCTCCAGCAGCTGCGCGGGGCACGCCAGCAGGGCACAGCTAAGAGCCCTGACAAGGACTCTCTAGGCCATGACAAGCCGGCTCTTCTCTGCTGGGAGATGCCAGAATGTCTCCAGGCCAGAGGAGGCCACTACTGAACTTCGAGTGACTCATACAGCCCCTCCAAAGGAGGGCAGGAGAGCCCCTTCACCAGCCGCCCCTTGGCTTCACAGCACTGATCACTTCTGGAACACTGAACCCTCGAGCCTCAGAAACGTCTCTATTCCCTGTTTCTCTCCACTCTGCCTCCCACTCTCTCTAATTGGACAAAATTGATAGGCTTGGTGAAAGCACTCGGCCATTCTGAGGAGAGGAGGACGGAAGCTGGTGTGGCAGGCACCACCTCACGTCCAAATACAGGCACTGCAGCAGCTGCCAATCTGGCAGGCCCCACAGTCGCCAGGCCCAGCTCCACCGGCCACCTGCAGCTCCCAGGTGCCGGCTAGGTGTTCTTTTACCTGCCCAAACTCCCAAGCAAGGGGAGAGCTAGGGGAACCTCAGTGCCAGACAGCTCCAAGGTGGCGGCCACACGACAGGACCTCTGACAGAAAGAGGGCAGATCTGTAAGTAGCTGAGCAGAAGAGCGTCCAGGGCGGGCCAGTGTGCTCAGCCCTGGACGAGGTGAGGCAGGAAGGCGTATTCCTAATGTACCCTCAAGTGACAGCTTTTCCAACGTGTCCCAGAGGGAGAAGAAGAGGGACCCTGCCTTCCTGAGAAGCACGTGTCAGGACACAGACATGATGGAGGCCAAGTTTCCTGGGCCGTGGCGCCCTCCAGGTGTGCACTCAGAAGCACGGCAGCAGCCCCCCAGTGCTGACGGAGGCTGCCCGGCACTGGGCAAAGCCGGAAGCAGCGCTAAAGAAGCATGACTATCAGGACCCGTTCTAAAGACAATGGGGGGCCGGGCGATAGCCCAGCGGCTAGGACGTTTGCCTTGCACGCTGCTGGCCCATGCCGGCCCAGGTTCAATCCCGGCATCCCATATGGTTCCCGAGCACCGCCAGGAGTGATTCCTGAGTGCAGAGCCAGGAGAAACCCCTGAGCATCGCCGGGTGTGGCCCAAAAAAAGCAAAAAATAAATAAATAAATAAATAAATAAATAAATAAATAAATAAATAAATAAATAAATGAATGGATGAATAAATAAATAAATAAATAAATAAATAAGGACGATGTGGTTACGGGTGTTCCCAGAGGGAAAGCTGAGAGAGAATGAGGCTCCTGTACGGACCGAAACGTCACCTCGCAGTTCAACGCCTTTCTGGCACAGGCAACAAGGGGTCCTGCACCCCAGCTGCTACAAGCCAACGACGACCACCCCAGTGCTCTGGCCAGGAAGAAAGCAGAACACAAACACCACGGCAGGAAGCCCTCCACAGCCCACCAGCAGGGGAAGCGAGCTTGCAGGTCAGCTGTCCACACTCTGACGACACCCAGGAAGGCGCTTTTCCAGAACAGACACCAAGCTCCGCATATCCTCTGCAGATGCTCTCACGCAGCATCACCCGGTTTGGTCCTTGCGAAGGGGCCACTCGTGGCAATCCCAGCCCGACCTGCTGCTCAGTGCTCAGGGCCTGAAGTGCTGGGGGGCTTCGGGGCAGGCCAGTGTGCTCAGCCCTCGTCAGGGTGAGGCCAGCAGCACTCTAGGGCCACCAGACCTACACTCCGTGGTAGCTACACCACCAAGGAGGACCATGCAGTACCAAGGCTCAAACTCAGGTCTTGCACGTGCCAACCATGTACTCCGCCCCAAGCCCATTCCCAGTGTGTTTATGGTTTCTCATGATTCCGGTCAGACCTAACTCAAAAGCTACTTCCTCAACACGTCTCGTTCCATGCTCTGAAGCCTGGAAGCAGTCACTTTCTTCCATGAACCACGCCCGCCCCTTTCCCCGCTCACCACTAGCTTGTATTCAAGAGCATCCCAGACTGTAGGTGGGCTGATGCCAACCATCTCCGCTCCTCGGCCCCGGGCACAGCCCAGAGACATTCCACCAAGCTCACAAGGCACAGGAAGCAGCAGAGGGGTGGCACTGCCCACTCAAGAGTGGCACCAGGGTCCCGGCTACACTGAGAACACAGGTCAGCCACTGGCAGCCACGCGAGGGGGAACAAAGGCAACAGTGAAAGCTGCTCTCCTGTGAGCCTCTGGATGGTGTTTTCAGAGCCCACTGCCCTGAGAGTTGACAGGAACCACTGTCAGGAGCCAAAGGCCAGCTGGTAGGCACTGACATACCAGCTCACCCCTCCTCAGCTACTCTGCACCTGGTCAGAAGTCTAATGCCACAGAGGGAGAGGTAGGGGTCCAGGAACCAAAGGGAGACTCAGGCCTGAAGGACGCCAACCTAAGTGAGGTCTCTGGGACTACCCAGAACACTGTGCCCTGGGCCTCTCATCACCAAGACCCGGAAGACTCTCTCTAGGCTCCACCAACTTCAACAGGCACCACGGCAGACAGCCAGCACACAGGAGAGGGCAGCCAAGACAGCGGTGATCGGAAACACAAACATACACACTGGTGTGGCAATGGAGCAGGGGCACCGCTGCAGAAGACACGGCAAAGTCAGCACGGACGGGGTCTGAGCAGAAAAGAACCCAAATGGGTCAGATCTATTCCTACTCAAGATTTCGAGGCTCCAGGGACGCCATGCTGAGTCGCTTCCTTCTCATTCCAGCCGCCTGCTTGAGAGCTTCTCCTCCACACCATGGAAAAACAGAAGCAGAGCCCAAGAAGCCAGCGGACTCAACTCAGAGGATGGAAACCAACTCGCCACCCTCCCACAGCCATGAGGCTGACCAGGAAGGGCACAAACCTCACATATGCTAAAACATCAACACAGGGTGGAGGACAGAGCGGCAGATGGCCTAGAGTCCACGAGAAAGAGGCTTGTTGCCAGAGGGCAGCCCCCCCATGGGCTAGAACCAGCAAACTGAGCCAAGAAGTGCAGCCACATGTGCAGAGACCAGCGGAGAGGGAAGTATGCTCTGGGCTCCTCCCATAACCAGAACCGCAGGGCCACGCCTCAGAGTCGAGGGAGCTCAGCTGGCCTAAAGCACCAAGTTCACAGCCAGCAAGCTCACAGTGTCCTTGGAACGCATGATCTGAGGCTGAGTGCCACCGAGAAAAGCAGACCAACAACCCATTAGACACAGGCTGGGCCATCCCTTCTGCCAAAGCCCATTTAGGGTCAGTAGCACCAAAAGTTGAGCCGACAGGAGAGTCCTCAGTCTACACGGCTGAGAATCCCACGGTTCCTGCAGTCATGACTAGTTAGGATGAGCAGGAGGCACAGCTGTAAGGCATAGCTCAGCTGAGGCTGCCCAAGTGTTGGCTCAGCCCCCAAGCCAGGAAGCAGGGCTGTGGACGGCGGCTAGGGCACAGGAATAAGGCAGAGCCCCCCCAACACACACACAGACACACACACACACAGACACACAGACACACACACAGACACACAGACACACACACAGACACACAGACACACACACACAGACACACAGACACACACACACACACACACTACAGCAGCACCTATGGGCAGGCCCTAGCACACAGCTGCAACCCTTTAGCCATTACCCCCAGCCTGGGCTTCTGTCCCACATGACTTCCCATTGTTATGGCAACACACCAAGCCGGTGGTGGCCTGTGACCAGCACCACAGAGGCAAGCTGTCTCCACAGGAGCTCTCCACGTTCATCAGACACACAGCCAGGTCTCCATCCACACCTTCAGCACTCAGTCACAAAGCAGCCGGCTCGCCCGGCCTCCTCCAGGTCTGGGTCACAGCAGCCTGTGAGAACTGCCCCTGGCCCGAGGGGCTCTAATGGGACCCTCCCCTGGCCCAGGAAGGCTGGTGGACTGCCATCTTAGAGAGCGTGGCAGGACACAGGCCCATCTCAAGAAAACATGGCAGTACATATGCCATCACAGAGAGCATGGCTGGAGAAGATCGTGGCATAGGCCCCAAGGAGAAGGGAGCAGGGTCACAGGGAGCCAGGGGAAGTGCTCTAGGAAAAGGAAAGACGTGCTAACTCCCCTCAGCCTCAGCTGAGCCACGGAATCATAGCATTGCCAGCTCTGCCTGGCCGGTCTTGGCAGAGTCTGCAGATGCCTGTCCAGCCACAGCCCCAAGGACTCAGCCTCAGTGGCCTCCACTCTGGCTTCCTAACAGTGCCAGTCTCCTATGCCTGCAGCTGCTCTCCTGTTGAGCCCTCACCCACAGAAGAGGCAAAGCCAAGCACTCCTGTCGGGAGGAAGACTGGGAATATTGGTGGTGGAAGACTACACTGGTGAAAGACTGGGTGCTGGAACACTGTGTAACCAACCCAACCATGAAGCCCAGAACACAGAACCTTCTAACTGTATCTCACTGTGGTTCAATAGGAAAGTAAGAAAGGGAAGGAGCGGGGCTGGAGCAATAGCTCAGCGGGGAGGGCGTTTGCCTTGCACGTGGCCGGCCCGGGTTTAATCCCGGCATCCCATATGGTCCCCCCAACACCACCAGGAGTAATTCCTGAGTGCAGAGCCAGGAGTAACCCCTGAGCATTGCCGGGTGTGACCCAAAAAGCCAAAAAAAAGGGAAGGAGGAAGGAAGGAAGGAAGGAAGGAAGGAAGGAAGGAAGGAAGGAAGGAAGGAAGGAAGGAAGGAAGGAAGGAAGGAAGGAAGGAAGGAAGGAAGGAAGGAAGGAAGGAAGGAAGGAAGGAAGGAAGGAAGGAAGGAAGGAAGGAAGGAAGGAAGGAAGGAAGGAAGGAAGGAAGGAAGGAAGGAAGGAAGGAAGGAAGGAAGGAAGGAAGGAAGGAAGGAAGGAAGGAAGGAAGGAAGGAAGGAAGGAAGGAAGGAAGGAAGGAAGGAAGGAAGGAAGGAAGGAAGGAAGGAAGGAAGGAAGGAAGGAAGACCCGCACCCTGATGCCTCTCTGTGCCCCTCCTCACCTCTCCACCTGCCTCCATGCCCCATACCCAGAAAACCATTATGTCCACCTTGCAACGTGTGCACCATCCAGTCTCTTGCGAGCATGGAGGAGAAACTCCCCATGGGTGCCTGAAGCACACCCAGAAGCTGTCCTCATCTCCACAAATGAAGGTGATGACAAGGGTGCCAGCATGGTGACTAGCCAATGCTCTGCAGGCATAGGCTGATGATTTACAGACTATGTAACCAAGCTCACAACAGTGCTCGTGGTATTATCCTCGGCACTAGCACTTCCAGAGGCAAGGCAGAGAAAGGTTCGTTAAAATTCCCAAGGACAGAGCTGCATGGCGGTGTCACCAAGGCTGAACACAGATGGCCAGTGCCCAGATCCAACAAGTTTCCCAACAGAGTCCCGCTGCCAGGAACCTTTTGCATCTTGCAGCCCCTGGCGAGCTTGAGAACATAGTAACTCACACAGATTTGTTGGGCTTCATGTTAGTCCAACATGGTTTGAGAGGACAAAGGGCACGGAATCATGTGAAGAATTATGACTTTCAGGGACCAGCGCGATAGCACAGTGGGGAGGGCATCTGCCTTACAGGTGGCAGACACGACTTCGATCCCCGGCATCCCATACAGTCCCACAAGCACCCCTAGGAGTAATTCCTGAATGCAGAGCCAGGAGTAACTCCTGAGCATCATAGGTGTGACTCAAAGAAAAAAATGACAACTTTCAGGCCAGGGAGGGGGCTCACAAGCTGGGGCGAGACCTGGCTGGATCCCTAGCACTGCATGGACATGGGGCAACAAGTCAGGGGTGGCCCCTGAGTAACACGGACATGGCCCAAAAACAAAGAGAAAAGACTTAGGACTATTACACTAAGCGAAGTCACCCACAAGCCAGGAAGCACTCCGGGGGAGAAGGAAAAGTCACCGCAAATTTCTTCCTTTTGTTCTCTAGCCTCTTCACCCAGCTATCACTGGGTGCGCCCAGCTGCTGCGTTAAAGCAAGCCCAGGTCCTACACTCTGCAGGGTGTCAGTCTCCCACTGCAGCTGAGAGCTCTTTGGGAACACCTCCTTACTGCCCCCGGGAGAACAGAGAGCCTGAGAGCGGCAGGGACTGCAGCTGCTGCTGAGCATGGCTGGGAACCGACAGCACACAGAGAGCAGTGGCCAGTGCCACAGCCTTCCCTCAGCTCGCCCTCTCCCAGCAAGGCCAGGAAGGGAGGGCTGGGTGCCTCTGCAGCAGCAGGCCCTGCACAGGAGGTGGGGCCATGCTCACGTGACCAAAAGAGCGGGATACGCTGGAATCTGAACCCCTGCCCACGTGACTCCAAGGATGGGGAGAGCCGCAGCAGAATTTGAACCCCCGCCCACTCCTTCCGACTGCAGCTCAGGAGCGCTGCTGTCCGGAGGGGCGGCACCCCCAAATCACTGCTCTCACCAGCAGCACAGCCTAGCTCCGCCCCAGAAAGAGCCCCCTTCTCTCCAGACAGCAGGGGACCCTCAGTAGCACAAGCCTGCACTGGGCCCCCCCCCATCTTCCGTTCCTGTCACCCCAGAACCTGAAAGAGGATGGCATGGCCGGGCTGGGGCCAGCAGACAACATGACCCCCTGCCTGGGGCCTGGCCCACATGACATACTGGCTTGTCTGGCAGCAGGCTGTGCAGTGAGCAGACCCCAGACCACTCCCCGAGGAGAGCAACGTTACATGTATGCACTGTGTAGGCAGTCAGGCCAGCTGCAGGCCAGGAGGCTCAGTGCCAGCCCTAAGAACCCACGGAAAGCTACGCAAGGAGGAAAGGCAAGGCCCGGCCGGAAGACACTCCTGTCCAAAGGCAGCAGTGGCATGCTGACAGCAGTGAGCAAAGGTGCCCTGCAGAGGCCCAGGGCCAGATGCTAAGAGCGGCAGCTGCCTGAGGCCCACGGCAAACAGGACATAGCATTGGGTCTGAAGTGACCTCGCTCCTCTGCCTCCCTCCCACAGGGCTACGCAGAAACTCATTTCTACCAACGAATTGGCAACTGCCCAACAGTAACTCATCCTCCAAATCCTTCTGGACATTCTGGAGGCTGGAGAGATCCATACTCAAGGTGCTGTTGCAGTACACCTGCTCAGAGCCTCTGCATCTGGCCTGGAGTTGCCTCCTGCAGGTCACTTTGTAGATAGGAGGAGACAGTTTGAATGTGGCAGCTCATCTGACCATGTATTCTATACTGGCTGGTGTAAATATTCTCTCATGCTGCCACAATCATCATGGGACTAGCTAGATCTTACCAGTGTATTTGCCTGGCCACATTAGATCTCTAAGTAATCAGACCAGAGAGAAATGCTGTTTGCCTCCAAGCCAGTAAGCATGGCTCTCTGATAACTCAAAGGCTGACATACTGAACCACCATGAAGTAAAGATGAGACTCTTGTGAGGGCTTGAAGAAATACATAACTGGCAATAGAATATTCTTTGGTACAGATGCATGCCTTTGTATTCTGAGATACAGTTCATCTCAGATGCCCCTTCTCCACTCTAGCTGGGATGTACAGCGTCACTTCCAAGGCAGATCTTGGCTCAGCAACATTAACATCTCACAGGGCCTCGGTGAGGTCCTGGGAGAAATTACCTGAGGGATTTGACCCTGATGGCTTTCCGTTGGAGTGGGAGGTCTCTCTGTCTCGCTCTGTCTCTGTCTCTCTCTGTCTCTGTCTCTCTGTCTCTCTGTCTCTCTGTCTCTCTGTCTCTCTGTCTCTCTGCTCTCTCTCTCTCTCTCTCTCTCTCTCTCTCTCTCTCTCCTGTGCCACTCCCTTTCTTGCTTCTTCACTATCTCCTCTCAGCAGGGTCTTAACATGTGGGGCAGCCATCTTGGCCTACACGTGGCTGCAGCCCAGCCGGGAACCCTAAGTTCAGGGCTTTTCCTATTGCTGATTTCTATGCCAGAATCTGTGTTAAGTAAAGCATTTTGAAACTTCTCTGGATTCTTGCGTCTTTCTCTGTCTGCTGGCTGCCAATCCCCTGGGGCAGAAGGGGATCCCTGATCCCTGCTCCTGGATTTTGTGTGGGGCGCCCCAGCATTTCCCCCACAAGGTGCTGCCTTACAAGCAGTCGACCCAGACTCTGAAATCCCTGAGCATCACTGGGTGTACCCTCTCCACAAAAGAACAACAACGAAACAATCCAACATTCTGGAGGACAGAGAAACAGTGCAGGGACCTCTGGCCTGGAGGACAGAGAAACAGTGCAGGGACCTCTGGCCTGGAGGACAGAGAAACAGTGCAGGGACCTCTTGCATGAACAGACCTGGCTCAATTCCTGCACTGCACATGGTCCCCTTGAGCACCCTGGAGCACAAAGTCAAAAAGTAAGCCCTGAGCACCCAGTATGGCTGAAACCAAAGAAAATAAAGAGAAAAGAAAATTCTGGACTTCTCTGTACCCATGCCCATCAGGAAGAGGGGGCAAGAGGCAAGGTTCATTGTCCCTGTCTGCTGTCCGTGTCCCCATGGACCACGGTGACAATAATGGCCACTGGGCATGCAGCCTGGCCAGAGGAAGCACTCGACACTGGCGGGCCCACTGTGCCCTGGGCAGCAGGCACCCAGACTGGAGCAACTCAGCAAACCTCCTGAGAGCCCCAGACAGGAGGAGGCTGTCTGAGAGGCAGGGAGCACAGGCGGAAGGCCTGGTGGCTCCATGGCTCCCTCAGGAGGATCCAGCAGTCACACAGAGGGCTGTTCCAATGCAGGGATCCCTCCTAAACCCACTCCAAGGGAAAGAGGGACAGCTGGCTCCACAGTGGCGACCACTGGCAAAAGGATAAGGCAGCCGGCAGCCTCCCGTGGGTTCCCTGGAGAGCCTGACAGTCCTCTCCTGGTCAAAGCAGCTAAGAACAGAATCTCAGTATGGCAGAAGAAAAATGCACTCAAGTTTCTTTTTCCTTAATAGTTCATTCTGTTTCAAACTCAAAGTGAAATAAAGAAACTCGCCTAGGAAAATGTTAAAGCTTTAGTCTCAGATCACTTTTCATCTGACAGGAGCTTTGAAGCAACAAGCAATCTTTATCATTTGAGGTTTTTAAGCTAAATTGATGTGATTATGTCCAACGTAACTAGATGCTTCTAAAGCCAATTTTCAAAGTGACACAGTGCCCCCCCTAAAAACCTTCATCCTGGCTACAAATAAATGATTAAAACACCATGATCACAGGGGGCACGGCACAACGGGGTGGGGCTGCGTCCGGGGAGGGCATGAAGCTCCTCCCGGCCCTGCCCAGCACACCCCTCACAGCTGTTAATAGCTGTGCTCTGGTGAAAAGGCTGGAGCAAGGCAGCACCCTCCTAGCTCCGTGAGCCTCTCTGGGGGGCTCACTGCCAACCCTGAGAGGTGGGAAAGAAGCTGACTCTTGCCAGCGGGCAACGGTGTGGTGGAGCCGGGTGTTGGGGGGGCTGCAGACTCTGGGTAGCTGGAGTCGGCACAGAAGTCGATCACAGGGAGAGCCTGCAGGGACAGAGCTGGACACCCAGCACTGGGAAGGGCCCATGTGGTAGCGCCAGAGGAAAAGCACCAACACCTGGGCCTGTGGTTATCTCTGTCGTTTGGGCTTGGCAGATACTTGGGGAGGGGGCAGGGAGAGGTTGGGTCTTCTGAGTAAGCAGTGCTCAGGGCTTACTCCTGGCTCTGCATTCAGGATCACTCTTGGCGAGACTTGGGAACATATGGGGTGCCGGGGAGCAAACCCAGGTCAGTCACATGCAAGGCAAGGACCTTAACCGCTGTACTATCACTCCTCTGCTGGGTGAGGAAACAAAAGCTGCAGGTGAGATGCTTTCTTTTATCTGCAGCCCCTCTGTGGGCTTGAGTCTACACACACAGAAACACGCGGGCGCATTTATCCCAGGGCCCAAGGTTCCACACCACCAAGACTCCTGGGAACACTCCCAGACCCACAGACCACCAGGGAACGTCCTGAGCACTAAAATGTCCCGCTGCCCAGGGAGTCTCACTGCCACGGGGCAGGAACACGGGGCAGGAACGGGCTTCTTTCCCCTCTGGCTCCAGCGCCACCCACGCGGACCGAGCAGGGTCCCCACACCGGCGCACCTGCTCGTGATGGCGCGGTTCTTGTCTTCCAGGGCCAGCTCTCGCTGCTGCAGCTCAACAACGAATCTGGACAGGTCTTCCGGGGTCCTGTGGGAGCAAGAACACACCCTCAGTAACACTGTCCACATGGGAGGACCAGGTTCTCACACGAGAGAGGCGTAGCAGCGCGGGCAGCCGGGAGCCTCTCTCATGGTGCTGCGCCCCTCTGGGACTTGAGGTAATCCTGCGACTGCGAGGAACTTCTGCTTATCCCGCGTGTGAAGGGCGGCTGCCGAGGGAGACTAGAGGAGCTCAGCACATCGGCTCCTCCCCGCACTCCCACACAGCAGCAGGGGCCACCGGGGGCCACACTACCTCAGGCCCGGCTCCAGAGCAGGTCAGCAACTGCTCAGAGCAACACACTGTGGCACCAGCTTACCATTTCCCTCTTACAAATGCAGAGACAGTAAAGGTCAGCTCTGAGTCCCTTCTGCATCTGGGCCCCAAGACAACTGAAAAGGGACAGGGACGGCCAGCAGAGCAGCCCCTGCCCTGGTCAAAGCATGTCCACTCTGGTAGGCTCACCGCCCCAGAGTTGCAAGGCAGGAGGACTAGAGAGAGGGCAGCATGCCTCCATCTTCACACACCCCCATCGAGGGAAGGGGGAAAGCGACAGCCAGGACCCCCAGACTCCCAAGCACCCTCTGGAGGGCTGCCCAGCCAATGCCTGAGGAAAAGGGTCTCCAAGACTCTAAGCTGCCTGCTGTACCTGCACCCCCACCCCCCGGAAGATGTCGGTGGGCTCTTGAAGGGAACCAAGGCCCTCCTGGAAACCTGCTGAACCCCCTGCAAGGCCGCCCTCTGGGAACCCGACCAATGGGCTCCCTCTGCAGTCTGAACCTGTCAGGTCTTCCTCTCGCCAGCTCGGGAACGGAAATCCGTGCCTGCTGAAATGTGCTTCCTCCAAAAGAGGTCATCTAAGGAAGAACGGCACTTTCTCAAAAGGACTTCTTTGTCACATCCTGAGTCACCCCCACCCATCCCTGGGCTGGGGGTCCCTGTGAGCAAGGTTCCTTGCAGCTAGAGCCAAGGCTGCCTCCCTGTCCCAGCCCTCAGAGGGTCACTTCCTGAGCACCAGAGAAGTCTCTTTAATGACTGTTTTGTGAGGATGTGGCCCCAACACAAACGGGGGTGACAAGGCCTGTGCAGACATCCGTAGCCCAGCCCCACACTGAATCAGGTTTGTTTTACAAGCCCCGCCAACAGTCATGTGGAAAAGACGTCTGCCAGTAAGAGGCGTCCTTGAGAGCCTGAGAGAAGGGAGGGCGGCGCTGGCTGCTGACTCAGCCCCGAATCCAGTTTCTGTGTTTTCCCAAGTTTGCTGGTCAGGGGCGGGAGGGTGGGGGGTCTGTGAGGACGCTCTGCCAGTGGGGATGCAGCGCCACGGAGCTACTTAAGCACTGACACCAGCAGCACTGCCTGTCAGAGCCGACGTCACTACCACGGAAACCTCCCCAGACATCTCTCTCTGAAACTTTTTTTTTCAGAGCACAGCTGGAGGTACTCAGGGGGTCGCTCTGCAGGGTCAATTCCTCAGTGCCAGGCACCAAACCCAAGGCTCCTGCACGCAAAGTGGGATTCGAGTCATCAGCACCATCGACCCGGCCCCTCAGAAATATGTAGAGATGCTTCCATTGTTGTCGCCCTGTTCTGCAGTCCTGAGTAACGGGTGTGTGAACCACCTCTGAACCACGGAAGGCGGACAGGCCCACCCCAACGAAGGGCACCCACACACCTCCTCCCTCGGCTGCCTCTCCCCTGAGGCCCCGCTCCAGGCAGTGCTGTTTGGGAGCAGTAGCTGGGTGCTGCACAATTCTGACGGTACAGTCATAGTCGGACCTGAGCAACGGGAAGGCAACAGCAGAGTCTGCAGTCCTGACCCCTCAGGGAGAACGTTCTTGCCAAGACGGAGGTTTCCCTGCCCCAGGCCCGCTGCCCGCACTCTGCCCTCTAAGGAGTATATGGCCTTCCGGGAGCGTGCAGGCAATGGGCGCCGTCAACATCCATCTAGAAACAAATGAGCCCCACAAAGCTGGAAGCTGAATACAGAGGAGGACCAGGCTCACTGCTAACCTAGGTGTTCTCATCTTTGAAGCAAGGATAATTAGAAATGTAATAATTTAACAATGAGCAGGGAATTTGAAACAGTTCAAACAAGAGATAAATGAACCTAATAAGCTATCCTGAAATGCCCTGTCCTGTGGTGGCTGGGGCAACTGTGCCTCTAAAGAGCACCTGCCCAGGCCAGATCATTCTTAAGCTATGGCTCTGGGCCTGTGTTCCATGGGCCTGGTTGAAATGCATCACATCGCATCTCACACTCACGCACGCACACCAGAGCAATAATATAGCAGGGAGGGAGCTTGCCTTGCATGAGACCAACCAGGGTTTAACCCCCAGCATTCCACAGGGTCCCCGAGTCCTCCAGGAATGATTCCCGAGTGCAAAGCCAGGTAACCCCTGAACACCACCAGGTGTGGTCCAGAAATAAAAACAAAAAAGAAGTGCATCACACAAGCTGCATGAGACCCAGACACATGGAAGTTTTGAGCCGCGCTTATCTGGACATCCAAGGTTCTGGCCCCATCCTCGAATATGCTATGCAGGGCACTGGCTAGACCCCTCTCACCAGACAAGCCAACCCTAGGTCCACAAGCCTGCTCATGGGGCGTCCACGCCGTGTATTTTCTGTGTCTAAACCATCTCCCAGAAAGAGTTCTGCTGTGGGGACGAGGTGGGACACCCAGGAGAGGCACATAGCCCCTGAAAGCAGTCCACAGCAGGTCTCACACACTTCCCAAATCGAACATTCCAGCCAACCTGCTTATAGCACACTATGGCCCCCAAATTCAAAGACTGCCATCTCTGCCTACGGTGAGAAGCTGGAACTGCTGAGTTTGTGTGCCCAGTGCCCAATCCTGGAGACTGAACTATACAGCGGACACCCACTTAGAGTCAATCTGCTGCACATTACTATAGAACCCCTGAGGGTGAGAGCACCTGGCCCGGCCTCCCAGCAAGACCTCAAGCTGGCAAACTGCCACACCTGCTCTGGTTACATCAACATTCAGGAGACTTGTGGCTGGAGCGATGGCAGAGTGGGGAGGGCACTTGATAGCACATGGCCAACCTGGGTTCTATCCCAGACATTCCATATGGTCCCGAGCCCATCAGGAGTGATTCCTGAGTGCGGAGTCAGGACTAAGCTCTAAACACTGCTGGATGTGACTCACACACACGCACGCACGCACACACACACACACGTATCTAACATCATATACATCTACTGATTAAACACAAACCTGTCTAGCTCTTTAACTATATGGGGCATTCAGATACGTGTATCTAACATCACATACATCTACTGATTAAATACAAACCTTTTTTTTTTTCCTTTTTTTGCCTTTTGGGTCACACCCGGCGATGCTCAGGGGTTACTCCTGGCTCTGCACTCAGGAATCACTCCTGGCGGTGCTCGGGGACCATATGGGATGCCGGGATCGAACCCGGGCCGGCATGGGCCGGCTGCATGCAAGGCAAACGCCCTTACCCGCTGGACTATCGCTCCGGCCCCTAAACCTGTCTTGCTCTTACATATATGGGGTATTCAGATACATGTGTCTGAATCACATACATCACATACATCTACCGATTAAACACAAACCTGTCTAGATCTTCTAACATCATATACATCTACTGATTAGATCTTTTTTTCTTTTTGGGTCACACCCAGAGATGCTCAGGGTTACTCCTGGCTCTGCACTCAGGATTACTCCTAGCAGTGCTTGAGGGGCGCTATGGGATGCCGGGAATTGAACCCGGTTAGCCGCGTGTAAGGCAAACGCCCCGCCTGCTGTACTATCTCTCCAGCCCCAGATCTTTAAATACAGATATATACATATAGAAAAAAAGCAGAACCAGAAAAATAGGTTACATCTAACTAGATTAGAAACATGCTGTGTGAGGCTTGAGAAATAGCACAGCATGACAGAAACGGGTTTGATCCCCAGCTCCCCATATGGCGCCTTGAGCATGCCAGGAATGATCCATGAGCACAGAGCCAAGAGTAAGCCCTGAGCACTGTGGGGTGTGCCCCCCAAAAAAAATTATGTACATTTGTGCTGATAAAAAACTAGGAGAAACTGATTAAGAACCAAGAGTCATCTTAGAATTTCAGGACTCTGGGGCTGGCACAGACAGTACAGCAGGTAGGCAGCCAACCCAGGTTGGCTCCCAGACGCCCCATATGGTCCCGAGCAACACTAGAAGCAGTTCCTGAAGGCAGAGCCAAGAGTAACCCCTGTGCATCACCAGGTATGCCCCACCCCTAAAAATGTTAAAGGATTCCTCACTCTTTTCAACTTTCAAAAGCTTTAATAAGTTAAAGGTGAGAACTTGACTCAACTACTTTTTAACCATATTTTCTAGAAGTGAAAACCAGGGTTTGGGTGAGACCATCAGCATACAGCTGCTCCTAAGAAGGGCCCCAGTCCTCCAGACCACTGTAGACACCCTGAGACTCTGGCCCCAGCTTCTTCTGGCCTCCAAGAGGCACTCCAGAGGCCCCAGCACATGAGGTGACACATCACCACACACTTTTTGTGCTCCTGGGTCTCAGGCCGAGCACAACGGGTGGAGCATGGTGACATGCTCAGACCCCACACGATGGGCAAGGCACCCTGAGTGAACCCGGTGTGCCTCTCAGACTGAGAGGACACCTGGGCAAGGACCCCAGGTGAGGCCCAAGCGGCATTTCACATAGTGATGAGCACCCAGATCCTTGCCTCTGAAAGCACTCACACATACCCCAGGGAGCGCCAGCGAGCACAGGTGGTCTCCAACACAGACCACACCGCAACTCTGCGTTGCCAGGTACCAAGGAAACAGTTGGGAGCCTGTGTACATAAGCCAGGAAGAGTCACCTGGCCGGAGAGAGAGCAGGGGCTAGGGCAGGTAACAGGCATCCCACCTACCCTGGCTCAAATCCCTGGCACCACACACAGTCCCAAAAATCACCAGGGTCACTTCTGAGTACAGAGCCAGGACTAGTCCCTAGGCGCTGCCAGGTAGTGGCCCCCCAAAAAATAATAAATAAAAATACCGATAAAACCCATGAAGAGTCCCCCTGCCCAGATCCCGGGCGCCTCCTGGCTCAAGCGAAGACGATGCTGCTCGTGGACTGACACGCGGTGCTCGGCCCCAGACTCACGCATGAGAAATGGCGTTTCACATGCAGAAGCAGAAATAAGAGCTCAGAACAAACCAGGACCCCCACCCCAGCACGCTGACCATGTGAAAGGTTGCGCGGAAAGGCTGAGCAATGCGAGTCCAGAGCCGGAGAGCAGCGAGGAGCCGGGAGACCCCTGCGTGGTGAGCCCAGCACAGCAGGACAGGACAAGCAGGCAGGAGGAGGAGAGCACCTGAGGAAGTTCTGGAACTCGGGGGTGGAGACTTCAGCCTGTGGGAAGGAGAGTGCTGGAGCTACAGACCGCTCACCTACCATGCGTCCCGAGAGAGCAGGAGAGTTCTCGAGCTGTTCAATCAGGAAGGATTATTAAACCATGGAGGCCTTTATCACACGTCAAAGACCAGAGGCCAAACTGCCTCCAGCCGGCAGGAAGAATGTTTATTTCTCAGAAGCCTCTGACCTGCTGTGTGGTTCAAGCTGCTCAGAGATGCTCTCCAAGGGTGCTCTGGGGATTAGCTAAATGCTTGTAACGAGGAGGAGTCGTGCCAAGCATCATTACAGCCTAAAAATAACGCAGAAACACTCCGACAGAAGATCAATCCGTTCTAGAACTTCCGCTCCACAAACTCAAAAGTGGAAGGTATTCAGAAGGGCTGGGATCACTACCCCGGGCTGACAGGGGAGTGACGGTTCCAACTGCAGTCCAAGCTGCGACATCTGCAGTTTCAAACTCTGGCTTCAGCTGCTGAGTCTTTCAACCCTAACTGGTGGGGCTCAAAGGGGGAAAAAAGTCTTTTTGTTCAATCTGCAGCTGAATTTTGACTCAAACTCAGCTGTGTGTGTGCAGAATAGCGGAGGCTCGGGGAGTCGCGCCACTGGCTTATTTTCAAAGTAAGCGCTGTTCAGTCCCGGCAGCAGCTATTTTGAGACCTTAATAGTAGATGCCACGACTCTTTTTGATGCCCAAAGTACCAGTTTCAATGAGGCTCTAAGACATGAGATCCAGAAAACTCCAATTTTTAAGATGAATGAAACAACAACAAGCACAAAACTAATCAACAAACAAGAAACCTCCAGCTCTCTTCAGGCAGCTATTTTTCCAAAGACCAAACAGAAGCCAACAATGCCAGCATTGCAGTCGGGGGGTTCCACAATAGGAAGGGGCACAGCCAAGGCCAAACGGGCCCCTCTCTAGGTTCGTTTCTGTGTATGCAGAATCAGGAGTGAAACACAGCAGACGACAAACCCAGAGCCCAAATCTTAAAGGACGGGACAGGCCTCCGGACTGCAAAGGGCAACAGGGCAACGGTTTCTGGATAAGCGGCCCAGCTACAGGGAAGGGGTCGGGCGCAGTGCCCAAGCACGAGGGAAGAAAGCGGTGAGACCCAAACCAGAGGCCAAAGCAGAGCTCTCAGAACAGGGGGTGACCACTGACTGGCTGAGGCCCAGCACCAGCTTCAATGGACTCCAAGAGGCCCAACCAAAACCAGCGAGCTCATCTCAGGCACATGTGGGCAGTGACCATTTCTTCTGGAGCTGCTCACTGTCCTCTCCCCACGGGAGAGCAGAGGGCTGCAGCCCAGCTGCTCTCTGACACTCTGTCACCAACCCCTGGCAAGCCCCCACTGCACACGGGAGCAGCAGGCCGCCTCACAAGGAATCCGTGGTGGCTGCCAGCGGAGAACAAGGCCTCTCATGCCGCACCCAGCACGATGACCACTGCAAGAGGCAGGAGCTCGGCAGCACAGGTCTGCTCCAACAGACCCACTTTCTCTGGGACCTGCCAGCCCTTCCTTCCGCCACTCACCCATGTACCACCTCCCACCCCTGCCCTGGGCACCAGTACCGTCATCTCCTCATTTCCTCCAGCAATGCATCCTGAAATGGTTCACTATTTCCAGCGGCATCCCCGTTGCTGGTACCCACTCCAGGAAGGTTCCTGATCACCAAGATCCTGCAGGCACTGACCTTTCCACCAACCCCAGCTGCCCTCCACTTCCTCCTTCACCCACCCGTTGCCAGAGCGCCTCCAGTCTCAGCCCTGAGCGGCGACCTCTCCTCCCAGACTCCAAACCTAGCAGCTGCATCGTTTTACACATACTCTTGATGCAGATCCCAAATCCAGATACATCAGACACTCTTGATGCAGGTCTAGGGCCTGTCCATCATCTGAACACAGCAGGTCCCGCCACACTCCCACTGTCTTCCTCCCCATCTTCAGTAACTTCCATGGCTGGTCAGCCAGCAACCCAGGCCAAAACCTGTGACTTTCACCCTCGAGCAGATGTTGCCGGATCTCACTGCAAACCAGTCCTAACTGTCCTGTGGCTGCTCGACCATGCCCGACATGCCCCAGGCCACCACCACCCACCAGGGACTCACAATACAGCCCTCTGACTTCCTACTTTCCCTCTGAGTCCCGACAGACTGGTGACATCAGAGCAGATGCCCCTGGAAACTGCCACCACAACGCCAGGTCAAAGCCCAGGGGCTCCCAGAGCCCACAACCCCAAAGCACCCCAACAACCGCCGAGGGCCACGCCCTAGAGGGCACTCCCAGCTACAGCCCTGGCTCCCTCTCCTGCCACACCAATGTCACCACTAAAACGGACCCTGAGCAAACCCTGAATTTGGGCCCGTCTCCACATTCCTACTTAAGACTGCCCTTCTCCCCACTCTCCACTCAGTCCTGCACTACATTTCTTCTGATCTTTGATGCGACATATTTCACTCATTTATTTGTTCACCTTCTCCTGGAGCAAGCTCCTAGACTGTTTGGATTCTTTTTCCCAATGACCATGAAACTGGTCTTGTGAAACAGCAGACTTCTGATAGAATCATGCATGGGAGTCGGAGCAATAGTACAGCGGGGAGGGCGTTTGCCCTTGCACGCAGGTGACCTGGGTTTGATCCCCAGCATCCCATATGGTCCCCTGTTGCAGTACACTGTTGCCCAGAGTCTCTGCATCTTGCCTGGAGTAGCCTCCTGCAGGCCACTTAGTAGGTAGGAGGAGGACAGTTTTTGTTTGTTTGTTTGTTTGTTTGTTTTGCTTTTTGGGTCACACCCAGCGATGTTCAGGGCTTACTCCTGGCTCTGTACTCAGGAATTACTCCTGGCGGTGCTCGGGAACCATATGGAATGCCGAGGATAGAACCTGGGCCGGCAAAGGCCGGCCACGCAAGGAAAACACCCTACCTGCTGTTTGCCTCCAAGCAAGCAAGCATGGCTCTCTAATAAGTCTAAAGGCTAATATACAAAACAACTATGAAGTAAAGATGAGACTCTAGTGAAGGCTTGGAGAAATATAAACCTGGCTGTAGAATATCCATTGGTACAGATGCATGCCTCTGTATCCTGAGATACAGTTCATCTTGGATGTCCCTCCTCCACTTTACCCTGCAGGGGCGCTTCCAAGACAGATCTTGGCTGGGCAGCATTAACAACTCAAAGGACCTAGGTGAGGTCCTAGGAGAAGTTACCTGAGGGGAACTGACCCCAGCTGCTCCCGCTGAGTGGGAGGACTGAACTGAAAAGATATAAAGCTGTAACCTGCTCTCTTCCAGGCCCTCTTTGCCTTTTGCCTTTTCTCTCCGCCTCTCCATCCTCTTCCCTGTTGGGCCTTAACACGTGGTGGTGGTCATCTTAAGATTTTAAACCTACACCTGACCGGGCCCAGCCGGGAACCCAAAGCCCAGGTTTTTTCTGTTGTTGAATTGTATACCAGAACCTGTGAGAGTAAAGCCTTTTGAAATTTTGCTGGATTCTCATGTCTTTCTCCATCTGCCAATCCCTGGGCAGAAGGGGATCCCTGACCCTGCTCCCAGCGTTCCCCAACAGTCCTCCAAGCACTGACAGGAGTAGTTCCTGAGTACAGAGCCAGGAGTAACTCCTAAGCATTGCCTGGTATGACCCAAAAAAAGCAAAAAAAAGAGTCATGCACATTTACACTGTTCACAGACACAGGACAAGACAGTAACAGAAAGCCATTCTATATACATAGATCAAAGCATCCATCCTACCAAAATTAATATAAAGGGTTACATCCAATCAAAATTGCAATGCTTGGGGCCGGAGCGATAGCACAGCGGGTAGGGAGTTTGCCTTGCAGGCGGCAGACCCAGGTTCGATCCCAACATCCCATATGGTCCCCTGAGCACTGCCAGGAGTAATTCCTGAGTGCAGAGTGAGGAGTAACCCCTAAGCATCGCTAGGGGTGACCCAAAAGAAAAAAAAATTCAATGACTCTTACTATGAACATAGAACCAAAAATCAAAATAAATACTAATATTTATAGAAAACCCAGAAGAACTAGGACAATTCGAACAAAGAAGTAGAAAAGTGGAGTTCTCATGCTACCTTACTTTAAGTCATACTACAGAGATTGAGACATTTACGTTGCACAGTGCTGGAATAAAAACAGACACATGAACCAATGTAATAAAATTAAAAATCCAGAAGTAAATCCACACACATCAAAATTTAATTTACGGTAATAAAGGATCTAAGATAATACATCTTAAGATAATACAGTTCTCCCTTCTGAAATCCGACATGCCATCTCGTCAGTAAAGAAGGGAACAGCACCAGGCCCAGACAAAGTCAGACCAGAACACCTGAAGAATCTGCCATCGGTACTCATCAATACACTAGCTCGGCTCTTCACACGCTACCTGTCCGAATGCAAGGTGCCCTCCCAATGGAAAACCAGCAGGACAGTTCTACTGTTCAGGAAGGGAGACATTCACGATATCGGCAACTATCGCCCCATCTGCCTGTTGTCTGTCATCTACAAGCTGTTTACACGAGTCATCCTGAACAGGATTAGCAGAACACTAGATGAAGGACAACCATGCGAGCAAGCAGGCTTCCGGAAAGGATTCAGCACAATCGACCATATCCACCACGGTAACCAAGCTCATTGAGGTTTGTAGGGAGTACAAGATGCTGCTCTGTCTCACGTTCATTGATTTACAGAAAGCCTTTGATTCTGTGGAGACTGAAGCAGTCATCGAAGCCCTAGCCAAACAGGGTGTTCAAACCCAATACATCAAGATCGGTCGTGAGCTGTATTACGGATTCACCACCAGGATCTCACCATTCTACAAAGAAGTGATCATTAATGTGAAAAGAGGGGTTCGACAGGGTGATACCATTTCACCAAAACTCTTCAGCGCCACCCTCGAGAACATCATGCAACAATTAGAATGGGAAGGAATGGGAGTGAAGATAGATGGTCGGCAACTACACCACCTCCGCTCGCTGATGACACTGTTCTAATAACACCAAACATTAGCCAAGCGGCACAAATGCTGGCTGACTTTGAACGAGAATGTGGAAAGGTAGGTCTACAGCTGAATCTAAAGAAAACTATGTTCATGAAGAATGAACTAGTTCCAGAGGCCCCATTCACTCTCAATGGAACAAACATCTCTGAATGCAGCAGTTATGTGTACCTAGGTCGAGAAATCAACATGATGAACGACCTAAAACCTGAGCTGCGCAGGAGGAAGAGAGCGGCATGGAATGCCTTCAAAGGCATCGAAGAAATAGCTAAAAGGACAAAGAACCTCCGTCTCCGAGCACATCTCTTTGATTCCACCGTTCTCCCTGCATTAACATACGCCTCAGAGACCTGGGCCCTACGAAAGCAGGATGAGAATGCTATTCGGGTCTCCCAGAGAGGACTCGAAAGAGCTATGCTTGGAATATCACGCCTCACTCAAGTGAGAGAAGGAATCGAAGTTCTGACCTCCGTCGCTATTCCAGAATCAGGGATGCTGTCTCATTTGCCAAGGCATCGAAAATCAGATGGGCTGGACATGTAATGCGATTTGGAGACAACCGCTGAACTAGAGCCATTACTGACTGGATCCCAAGGGATGTCAAAAGATCACGTGGCCGCCCACCTACAAGATGGTCAGACTTCCTGTAAAGACCCTAAAGGAACGGTTTGAGGCTCTTCATATTCCTGAATCAACCAGATGCCATTGGGCTACATTGGCACGTGATAGGGTCCAATGGAAATGTTACTGGCGCCCGCTCGAGCAAATCGATGAATAACGGGATTCAAGTGATCAAGTGAAGTGATCAAGATAATACAATGGAACAAGGAGAGTTCCATGCAACAAATGGCGCTGGACAGCCACAGCAAAGGAACAAAAAGGGACCCCTGAAGCCCAGAGCACCAAAACTGATACGGTTAAAGACGCGGAAACATAAAGCACATGGAAGAGAATATAACCAACACGCACCGTGACATCAGTGTCAAAGATGCTTTGGGGACTCAATCCCGGCAGCAAGGAAAATAGAAGTAAAAATCAAGAACTGGGTATACATTCAACTGAAAAGTTTTTGTACAGCCAAAGCAAATATAAACAGAATAAAAATACTGCCAACTAGAGGGAAAATGTTTGCACACTGTATATCTGACAAGGGATTAATAGCCAATGTATATAAAGAACTCACAAAATTTAACCCCCCAAAAAACTGAAATTTATAAAATATGCAGAACATCTGGGCCAGATTTCTCCAAAGAGGACTTACAGAAAGATGGCTGGTAGGTACATGAAAAGATCCTTGTCGGGGCCGGAGCGATAGCGCAGCGGTAGGGTGTTTGCCTTGACGAGGCCGGCCCATGCTGGCCGGGTTCGATCCCGGCATCCCATATGGTCCCCCGAGCACCGCCAGGAGTAATTCCTGAGAGCAGAGCCAGGAGAAACCCCTGAGCATCGCCGGGTGTGACCCAAAAAAGGAAAAAAAATCCCTTGTCACTGACTATCAGACAGACAGACGCGAATGAAGACCACCTCACACGTGGCACAGACAGACGCGAATGAAGCCCACCTCACACATGGCACAGCACAGCAGCTACAGGTGTTTCAGAGTGTGTGGAGGAAGAGGAGCTTCAGGCACTGTCACACGAATGGAAGTTGTTACCACTCTGGCGAACACTAAGCTTTCCCACAAGCTGCAGGCTTACCATGGGATGCACAGTCCCTGCTGGGATCGCTGATGACTACAAACTCATTAACACAGAACTGAATATCACCCCCGGGCTCACTGCAACAGGAAAGGCTGCACACACAGGCAACGTCCTAGCTGTGAGCGCATCACTGGCACCACACTGCCACATCCCGCTCCCAACTGCTGCAGCTCTGCTCAGACATGCTCTGGGGTCCTTCTCCAGGGCTAGACATGCTCTGGGGTCCTTCTCCAGGACTAGACATGCTCTGGGGTCCTTCTGCCAGGGCTAGACGTGCTCTGGGGTCCTTCTCCAGGGCTAGACGTGCTCTGGGGTCCTTCTCCAGGGCTAGACGTGCTCTGGGGTCCTTCTCCAGGACTAGACGTGCTCTGGGGTCCTTCTCCAGGGCTAGACATGCTCTGGGGTCCTTCTCCAGGGCTAGACATGCTCTGGGGTCCTTCTCCAGGGCTAGACGTGCTCTGGGGTCCTTCTCCAGGGCTAGACATGCTCTGGGGCCCTTCTCCAGGACTAGACATGCTCTGGGGTCCTTCTCCAGGACTAGACATGCTCTGGGGGTCCTTCTCCAGGGCTAGACGTGCTCTGGGGCCCTTCTCCAGGACTAGACATGCTCTGGGGTCCTTCTCCAGGGCTAGACGTGCTCTGGGGTCCTTCTGCCCGGACTAGACATGCTCTGGGGTCCTTCTGCCCGGACTAGACATGCTCTGGGGTCCTTCTCCAGGGCTAGACATGCTCTGGGGTCCTTCTCCAGGACTAGACATGCTCTGGGGTCCTTCTCCAGGACTAGACATGCTCTGGGGTCCTTCTCCAGGACTAGACATGCTCTGGGGTCCTTCTCCAGGGCTAGACATGCTCTGGGGTCCTTTGCCAGGGCTAGACTTGCTCTGGGGTCCTTCTGCCCGGACTAGACATGCTCTGGGGTCCTTCTCCAGGACTAGACATGCTCTGGGGTCCTTCTGCCAGGACTAGACATGCTCTGGGGTCCTTTGCCAGGGCTAGACTTGCTCTGGGGTCCTTCTGCCGGACTTGGCCCCCCACCTCAGCTGGATGCAGTCCGGACCCCACCCAGCTGTCCAGCAGTCAGCAACCAGCTTAATTGCTTCAGGGAAGTAAGTTACATCGGTCCCTAGACACATGTAAATAAAATGAAGAAATTCCAAATGTACAGTTGCTGCCTTCAAATTCTTTCTCCCAGCTCCGGAAGGATTAAAGGACTTCAAAGCAGCCTGGGTTCCAATTAAGCCAGTGCGACCACCCCAGGGATGCTAGAATATTCCTCTGATTAACAAGAAGTGCTCTTTGAACTGCTCAAGCTAAAAAAAGCTCTCGGAACCTTTCAAACAAATGCCATAATTTTCTCTCCCTGTTCCCTCACTCTTTGGAAAATTTGATCTTTTGAATGCTTTAAACATTCACAAAGGTGGCTAGATAATGACCTCAAACACCACTTCAGCCAAGAGCTCATGACAGGAGGTTAGGATACAACTGGTCACAAGTCAACCAGTTTCCTGGGGCGAGGCAACCTACTGGTGTGCGTCTACTGGTGTGCGTCTATCATGAGGGCATGACCGACGAAAAGCGTATCCAGAGTGGCTGAGCTAGGAGAAAGGTCTGGGAGACCGTCACTGGCCTGGCAGAAGCGGAGGGGCCTTTGCCCACTTCACACACCAATTGTGGGGCGCGGGGAAGGGGGGCGCGAGCAATGATGACTGGTCGATCTGCTAGGCCCACGAACAGGCACAGTAATATTACCTCCAGCACGGTAACAGTCATGTCCCTTCACAGAGCACTTTTCCAGGAAGTGGACCAGGTGCAGGAGACCGTGCTGAGCTGGCAGACAGGCAGTGCCCACATTTTACCAAAGCAAGCACTATAGTTCACAAGACCAGGGTGACCCAGCACCCATAAAGACAGAACGTAAAGCTCCCCTCAGAGGGCCAACGGCACCCTGGTTCCTCAAGGGAGGATGTTTGTGAGAAGCCAGTGCAGGTGCAATCTGCCCCAAGCAGAGGTACAGAGCAAGCGGGCACGAAAGATGATACTGTGGCATCTCAGTTCCCTACCAATCTGGCGACTCCATGATGCCAGGTTCGATGTCCAAGTGCCAACTATGTCTTTCGTGCTCGAGTCCAAAAGCCCTGTTCTGATCAATTTAGCACTCCCGGCCTGGCCCAGCCCACCTGCACTACCTACCAGGATTTCTTTCAGTGGAGAGGGGGTAGGCTGCAGAGCAAAGAACCGTGAATTAAAACCCAGTAGGCAGGCTTCTAGGGAAACAATCAAAGGCTGTGTGGGAACAAAAGGCTGTTCGGATGCAGACACTTGGAGAAGAGAGCCATCATTAGCAAAATGCTCCCCAGAACTCGCTGAGCAGCACAGGGAGCAAAGACCGGTCTGCAGTCCTGGGAGACCCCAACTGGTTGTGTGGTCTTGGGCAGGTGATCTGACTGTCTGATCCTTGGTTTTCTCCACCCTTGAATGACAGGCACTCCTAACCTAGGATTCTGTTTCCCAAGAGGTGCCTCCATCCCATGAACCTGCACCTGTGATGACTGGAACATGTGAGACAGGCTGGATGGGGTTTCCCTAGGCAGAGGTCAGGGATGGGCTGATGCAGGGGACAGCCCTGGGGGAATACGTGCGCTCAACTCCAGAGCACCGACATACTGGTGGGCAGGAGAGCAGAGAGAGAGGGTAGGGCTCTGTTTCAGAGAGGTGAGCACTGATGTCCAAATGTTTACCCTGCTGCTGCCCCTCCAGGGAGAGGACAGGGGCTCACAGCATGGCTCATTACCAGTCCAGAGGCTGCACCATCTAGGTCAGCACTTTTCCACGCTGGCAGGCAGGTAACCAGAGTCTACCCCTGAGTTGGAGCTGCCAGACCGCAGATCGGAATGCAGGTAGGTGCCAGTCCACAGCTGTGCAAGGGTAAAGAATGCTCAGTCTATCCCCTGGCGCTTTAAACTAGGGGCACCGTGAGTAGAAATATGTGGCAAAGTGAAAGGCTGCTGAAGGCAGAACGAGAAAACCTGCTTGAAAATCAAACGTGTCAAGAGTTGGAGGTGTTCTGGCAATGCAGCCTGTGTTGGTTTTCTTGGTGAAAAGCAGTTGAGAGCAGAAAAGTCTACCAAGTGCCAGAGCAACAGCACGGCGGGGAGGGCACTTGTGCCTTGCACGCAGCTCAGAGTTCGATCCCGGTATCCCATATAGTCACCCGAGCACCACTAGGAGTAATTCCTGAGCGAAGAGCCATAAGTAACCCATAAGCACCACTGGGTGTGACCCCAAATGTAAAAGCAAAAAAAAAAAAAAAAAAGACGAAGGCCTCTCCAGTAGTATGATGAAGTCGTGGTCTCGGGCTGGAGTGACAGCACAGCAGGGAGGGTGTTTGCCTTACACACAGCTGACCCGGGTTTGATCCCGGCATCCCATCTGGTCCCCCAAACAACATCAAGAGTGATTCCTGAGTGCAGAGCCAGGAGTAACCCCTGAACATTGCCAGATGTGACCCAAAAAAGACAAAAAAAAAAAAAAAAGAGAGAAAGAAAATGAAATAATGGTTTTCTCTTCTAACTTGTGTTTTACTACTTAAGTTGGTATTTGTGAAGTGAAATTAAGAAATGAGGGGCCGGAGCGATAGCCCAGCAGGTAGGGAGTTTGCCTTGCACGCGGCCGGCCCATGCCGGCCAGGGTTTGATCCCCGGCATCCCATATGGACCCCGAGCACCGCCAGGAGTAATTCCTGAGTGCAGAGCCAGGAGAAACCCCTGAGCATCGCCGGGTGTGACCCAAAAAACAAGAAAAAAAAAAAAAAAACCCGTAGCCATCAGGCTCTGCTTTGTCAGTCAGGAAACAAAGAACCGAGGCCGTTACTTACTTGAACTAAGGCTCTTCTCCATCCAATAAGCCCAAAGACTGACAAGCACACCAGTAAAGGCGCTGCATACCACAGGTCTCTCTCACACAGTCAGGGCCAGGCACCAACAGCCAGCAGCAAAGGGCAGGCGCTACAAGAGCACAGAGCAGCCAGCAACTGGGGCAAACGCTATAAAGGAAAGCCAGAAAGGAACTTACAGCTGAAACCAGTGACAGCTGGAGGGCAGAAGGGGGCTTGTGGAGGCCTCAGAAAAGGAGAGGTTTTCTTTCTTTCTTTTTTCTTTTTTTTTTTTGCTTTTTGGGTCACACCTGGCGACGCTCAGGGGTTACTCCTGGCTCTGCACTCAGGAATCACTCCTGGCGGGGGCTCAGGGGACTATATGGGATGCCGGGATCGAACCCAGGCCGGCATAGGCAGGCCGCGTGCAAGGCAAACGCCCCTACCCGCTGGGCTATCGCTCCGCCCCAAGGAGAGGTTTTCAGTGGATCCCCTGTGCTAGCTTTCAGGAGAAGGGGAGTCAGACTGCTAACCTGGCCGCCTCAGCTTTCAGGACCCACCGACTACACTGAGCTCTGGCCACAGTTCCTGCCCTCTGTATGCAGACACACTGATAACCTTGGACCCAGCTGGCACGGAAAGTACATGGAGAGAAGGCAGGAAGGCGAGACTGCAAAGGTGTCCCTGAAGGCGTCACAGTGAACAGTCAGCCCAGACAACACATCCCCAACTGGCACCTGACCACAGCCACCAGCTTAGCCCCCACCTCGCTACAATGTCAACAAAGCTTTGGTCACTGCGATCCCTGGGTGGCTGTAGCACTCAGCAAGAACATACTGCCATGACCAGGGGCTAACTCCAAAGTGCCACTGCTCAGCACGTGCCTCCAAGACGGACCACACCACTAATCCCTCTGCAAGCCTCACTGAGAAACAGGGAGGGAGAGACGAAACTAAAAGGAAGGTGTGCCGGCCGTCTTCTCTCTCAGCTTCCTGCAGGCCCTGTGGAGATTAAGGGTCTTTCCTCCTGAGGGTGTCTGACTATCGCCCACCAGAGGCCAAGTATGGGTGCCCAGAAAAAAACATTCCAGAGATGCACTGGAGTGAACTGTGCTATTTTAACACCAGCCCTGGGCCGGCTGCCTATTGCCTTCAGACATTTCTTCCCGGGCCACACTGACACCTCAGCTCGCTAGGTTCAGAGACTGAATGGATGGCAGACGCTCCAAAAATCTCAAGATCTAGAAGTAAAACAGCTCCAGTGTTTACTGAGCAGCCGCTTGGTGCCAGGTCCCAGGGGCCCCAGAAATGATCTTGCCTGAAGTTTTGCAGACTGATGTTGGGGAACGCCACCGGGGTCCCCGACAGTGTCAGGACAGAAGTTCTCTTCTACCTCCGAGGACGCTGGGGGAACGGATGAAAACTCACGAGTCCAGTGCAGTTCCAAAAAAGTTCCTAATAGTACAAAAGCTCTTCCACAGCACTCCAATATAATGAACAAACTCTAGCTCTGGTCCGAACTTAGACCATACAAAAGAGCCTAAGTCTCCCACCAAAGAGAGAGGACCTCACTCGAGCTGAGTCCTACCCAGAAGAAGGAGCTAAAGGCCAAAGAGCAAAAGCCAAAAGCCACAGGAGCCAAAAAGCTGAAAGCTGAGGAGCCAAAAGTCTAAAGCTAAAAGGCCCAAAGTGAGGGGGCCTCAAATCAGTCCCCTTATATACACCAAAGTAATCCAACCAGGAGGGTCATGTCAACAAAGAACTCTAAACAGAGTGTAGTGCCACACCCTATTGCAGCACAAACAAAGATTATGCCAAGGACTAATCCCAAGATTATCTCTTATGTAAAACACTGGAGAGAGAGAGAAAGAGGGCTGATATAAAGTAATACATCTTAACTTCATGAGCTTCATGTAATCTAGATGGTACCCACAAGGTCCTTCTTATTATTATCTGCACCAGGGTAATTCTGACTATCTTGTTCGTGTACTGAAAGGGTCACACTCGCCTGCTTAGAGCAAACTAGTATGATCCTTCCTATAGTCTTCCTATAGTCTCAGCGTAGCCAGGGTGGTAGTCTCCTGGTAAATTCTAACTGTCCCACACTGGGTGCAGTGGGTATAAAGAGGAGCTGTGCCCAATCTAGAAAACAGACGTCTTAGTAGATGTATAAGTCAGAAGTTATTCAGTCAAGGTGACTTCTGTAACTGCCACACCCTCTAGCAGTGTTTACATAGAAGAGAGGTCTCATTACAATGAACCTAGACTTAAATAGATTAAGCTAGGAGTGGGCAAAACAAAAAAGCTCCCAGAATAGCTAAACCTGTCCTCCAACAGACTGAGGTAGAGTTCTGGGTCGTAAAGAATGGCGCCTGTGCTCCAGGAGACAAGCACTTGCCACTACAAACCACAGTTCACTGCTCAAGAGAGTGCCTCCACAGCCTCTCACCAGCTCCATCCTACCCAACCTTCATCCTTTGTACCTAAGGTGGGCTAATAAGTGCCCAGTACTTCAGAGGTGAGCATGTGACACGTGGCATCTGAAGAGCTCCCAGCAGCAGCAGGTGATGGACATGCTGCCCAGCCAAATGTACACCACCATCTGACCCGTGAGCAAGCAGAACCTCCAGCCGGGACTTGACAGGCCCAAGCGACATTTCCACTGGAGAGTCGCAGCTGAACTCCAGATGTGGGTGAAGCCTCAGCCAGGACGACCTACGATGAATAGACTCTGTGTCGATGCTCAGCTCCCAGAACACCCACGCCTCCTTGGGAAGGTATTTTTCTGGGAGAAGCCACCAATGCTGCCTCAACCAGGAGCTTCTCGAGAGGAAAAGGACACCACCTCTCCCTGCCCCACAGGGAGCTGCCAGCGGCCACATGGACGGGGCAGTGAGTCCCCACCTCAACTCCCCACCGACAACCAGCACCTGCCAGAGCCTCCAGGGGAAAGACCTGAAGACCCCAGAAAGCCAAGAAGTCAGTGACTGGAGCACAGCCATGCTTCCTGGGCCTGTCCTGCTAGACAGCACGTGAGCCTCAACCTGAGGGGCCTGGCTGGCACATGCTCACCCTGGGGCGCCGTGATTTCTCCAGAGCCACCATCTTCCTCACTGCCTCTTAATACAGACTTTCCGGAAAAGGACATTCTAGGAGACTGATACTAGAATCACTCCAGTTGGACAGGTAGAGAATTCTAATTCGGACACTACTTCCTCCAGGCTCCAAAACGCACCATCTTTGGGATCCCACATCACCAGGAAGGAGTGACTCACTTTTTTTTTCCATGGGAATGACTCAGTTCTGGCTGTGTGTCATCTGTTTTCACCTTTCTAGAAGCTTTCAGGATCAGCTAGAATTCTAAATTCTCATAGGAATAAGCCTAAGTGAAGACATACCCACTGGACAGGCACTTGATAAATTGTGTCCGTAATGTTCTTTGGTTCTGGGTTTGTTTGGAACTAATTCATCATAATTTCCTTCCCACCATATTTCAGTTTCTTTCTTTTCTTTTTTTTTTTTTTTACTTTTTTTGGGTCACACCCGGCAATGCTCAGGGATTTCTCCTGGCTCTGCACTCAGGAATTACTCCTGGCGGTGCTCGGGGGACCATATGGGATGCCGGGGATCGACCCAGGCCGGCATGGGCTGGCGGCGTGCAAGGCAAACGCCCTACCCGCTGGGCTATCACTCCAGCCCCCCATATTTCAGTTTCTTTGATGACTTCCAGGTGGACCAACTCTGTGATTTTATTATGTGTTCACTGTTCTTTCTGCATGTTCCTTTATTTTTCTGGGAGGTTCAAGAACCCTTACATTAATTTTATTTGTCCTCACCTACTCACACAGATCTTGTTCACTGTATGGTCCTCTTCCACAGAACATTTATCCTGTTTCAGATTAACATATATCCTTATAACCTTTCTCCTGTCCAACAGGATCACTTGTCACTTATCTTCCCGCTGCTCATCGATGTGCTTGAGTGGGTGCCAGTAATGTCTCTCTATTCAGTGGGGATGAGGTCCTGATTTTGTTACTGATTTTGGCATATCGAAAACATCACGGGTAACGGCTCGGGAGGCGGGAGCCTGGCTCGCGCCGGGCCTCAGCTGACTATGGAACCCCGAGGAGGGCAGATGGGCTTTGGGAGTGGGCCCGCCGCCTCCGGAGGGTCCCGGAAGCAGCCGGATGGGACTCGCCCACCACGCTAGCCACCATTTTCACTGTCCAGACGCTGGGAGAATGTCCCACGACCAGAGGACCAGCAAAGCCGGTTCGAGCCCAAGTAGACGGCTCCAAGAGGCAGGAAGCACTGGGAAGTCGTCAGACGGAGGCGCGGGTCACCCCTTCCCCCTCCATCGTGACTAACCCGGTTTCCCGCCCAGGAGCCGCTGACGGCCCGGCATCCAGAGTCTTGCAGACGGCTCGGGAGGCGGGAGCCTGGCTCGCGCCGGGCCTCAGCTGACTATGGAACCCCGAGGAGGGCAGATGGGCTTTGGGAGTGGGCCCGTCGCCTCCGGAGGGTCCCGGAAGCAGCCGGATGGGACTCGCCCACCACGCTAGCCACCATTTTCATTGTCCAGACGCTGGGGAAAATGTCCCACGACCAGAGGACCAGCAAAGCCGGTTTGAGCCCAGGTCGCGCGCCGCCAGGGCCACTAGGGTGGTGAAACAATGATGTTTTTTGGTACACTGCATTCCGCGCGAACAGCAGGAGGGTTTGCTGAGAGGGAGATATACAGAGGAAGGAGATGACATATAGAGCCCGCCGGGTAATTGGGATTCGGGGAGGGGGAGGGAGACAGGACGTTGGTGATGGGAGATGGGTTCGGGTGGAGGGTGCATCTTGGAACCCTGTGGAGCCAGGACTCCACATGAGCATCCTTCAATTAAAAAAAAAAAGGAGAAAAGGTGGAATAAATAAATAAATAAATAAATATCTGTAGGGCTAGCCACAATGTGTAAAAGAAGAGGGAGAGAGATGCAGAGATAGAGAGAAAGAGAGGAAGCAGGGCTACCTGCTATTAAGGCAGCCTGGGGGTGAGTGGGAGGGGGTGGAGTACATTGGTGGTGGAAATGGGGTACTGGTGGAGGGATGGGTGCTGGAATACTGTATTACCAAGAACCAATTGCACCTTTGTAATTGTATGTCTCACGGTGGTATAATAAAGAATAAAAAAATTAAAAAAAAAAGAAAAAAAAAAAAAGAAAACATCACGGGTAGCTTGCCAGGCTCCACCGTGGCCCTGGGTTCATCCCAGAGGACCCAGTCGTTCTCTATGTCAGACCATCAACCATCCAGGAACACGGGGCAGAGCCTGGGAGGTGTAGACAAGCCTGTGTCCTGTCTGCACCTGCCGACGCAGCCGGGCACCACAGCCACACCTGCAACACCTCGAGGGGGCAGGAGTTCAACAGGATAGCCTCAACTAAACAAAAGAGAGTAATGGGGAAAAAGTGTGCCCACCCTTACACACAGCTGCTTGGTATGTAAACTGGTGCATTGTCAGGGGAGAACCGCACAAAGGTTCCTCACGAGCTGAAGCAGAGTGACCTTCTTACCCAGCAGCTCCACTTCTGGGCATTTACCTGAAGGGGGACCAAAAACACTATGCCAAAAGATCCCTGTAGCCCCATGTCCACCCAGCATTCTCAGGAGTCAAACCCTGGAGACAAAGAGTCCATGGATGGAAAAATGGATAAAGACATTGTGTCAATATAAAAGTAATATTATCCAGGCACAAAAGGAGATTAGCCTGTGAGCAAAGTTCTGAACTTCTACATGAAGAAGCAGACTGGCAGTTCAGCAACTCTTCTGTTTCAACTTCCAAATGCAATGGTGCTGGCATTTCCTTGCACCCTTCCCTAATTCACAGATGCTTTTGCCAATAAAAGAACATTTCCACTGCTATACGTGATCTCCAGAAGAAGGAAACGTAGACCTGTGTTTCCGATGCACCATCTTTCTCCTGTCTTTTTTTTTTTTTTTTTTTTTGCTTTTTGGGTCACACCTGGCAATGCTCAGGGGTTACTCCTGGCTCTGCACTCAGGAATTACTCCTGACTGTGCTCAGGGGACCATATGGGATGCCGGGGATTGAACCCGGGTTGGCCATGTGCAAGGCAAACGCCCTACCTACTGGACTATCGCTCCAGCCCATTGTCTGCTTGACTTTCACCCCTGACCACTATGGATACCATCAGCTAAGTCTGGAAACGTGTTGGCATTTACCCGTCAGCCATAGATGGGTTTGATAACTGCTGAAGGAAGGGTCACACTGTACTGGCCACAAGGCTCATCTCTCTGCTTGCAAACCTGACTCATCACACAGTTTTCCGGAAAATCTGCTAAGTATAAAAAATAACCCCAAAGGGTCGGAGCGATAATACAGCAGGTAGGGCATTTTCCTTGCATGTGGCCAACCCAGGTTCGATCCCCAGCACCCCATATGGTCCCCCAAGCACCACCAGGAGTAATTGCTGAATGCAGATCCAGAGGTAACCCTGAGCATCGCTGGGTAAGATCCAAAAAATAAATAAATAAATAACCCCCAAGAAAGAAATAATGGTAAAAACAGATAAAAAAAATAAAAGACAATAGAATAAACTAACTTTAAAAACTATCTAAGTTCCTGAGCTGGAGAGAGAGTTCAATGGGCCGAGTGCATGCTTTGCAAGAAAGAGGTTCCCAGGTGCTGCCAGGAGGAGCCCCATAGCACCGAGTCAGGGGTTACTCTTGAATAACAGCCAAGAAAAGTAGTTATTTGACAAGTTTAATAAAGCAGATATCTGAAGAAAGATTACATATTAAAATATTAAGATGTACTACAATAAGGTATTAAAATAACGGTTATAAGTTAAGAATTATTCATGGGATAAATGAGAAGTTTTAACACTGAAAGGAAAAATAAGCAGACACTGAAGACAGCAACTAAAGAAAGGAGGTGCCATGGGCAGGGGAGACAGTACAGGGTTAAGGCACTCGCCCTGCAATGCGGTCAGTGCTGGTGTGATCCCTAGCATCCCATATGGTCCCTGAACACCACCCGGTGCTTGAGCACAAGCCAGGAACTTCCCTGTGCACCTATGGGAGTGAACCCCCCCAAAAAAAAAAAAAAAAAGACAATAAACTTAAGAATGTAAAAGAAACAAGTCAAGGTGTTACTTGGTGGGTACAGTGGAGCAGGTAGGGCACTGGCCTTCCACACACTCGACCCAGGTTCGATCCCAGCACCTCATATGATCCCCAAGCCCCAGAGGAGTGAGTCCTCAGGGCACAGCTAGGGAGGCCCAGAGTAAACGCTGGGCACAGCTGGATGTGGACCCAAAGCAAAACTGGGCCACAAAGACTGGTTACTTCTGACTAGAAAAACTGAAACTTGGTGGAGAGAATATTTCTTTTTAACTTAACCATTTTACTGGAGGTATTTACTATACGTTGTTGACAGAGAAAAATCTCTGCATGGTGAAAAACAGCCTTTTTTGGTGGGGGTGTCACCCCAGGTGATGCTCAGTGCTTACTTCTGCTCTCCGCTCAGGAATGACTCCTGGAAGGCACAGGAGACAGTGTGCCTGGGATACCTGGGGAGCACCGCCCTCCCACAGTGCTGTGGCTCTGGCCTACTGGCATATTACATGACTTCCCATTTCTACATTGGATGTCAGGTGCTCAGGGAGCACAGCCTTGCACACTCAAGTCCCGAGTTCGAGCCCCTGCAATCCTCAAGTGTCACTGGTAAGAGCAGTAGAGCGTCACCAGGCTCTATATAACAGACTGGCCCAGCCAGCCAAGCAATGCCACACAGGCACCGGGTCCATCAGCACTGCTGGAAGCTTTCTGCCCCCCCAAAAAATAGCCCCTGTCAATAAAACCTACAACTACATTATTTTTAACGGAATCACCATGAGATAGAGTTACAAAGTTGCTCGTGGTTTCAGTCACGCAGTGTTCCTTCACACCCACCCTTCACCAGTGCACATTTCCTGCCGCCGTGTCCTGAGTATCCCACCCCAACACCCCCACAGCCTCTGGGCAGACACTTTTCTTCTCCCACTTTTTCCTCTTTTCATCCAGGCACTGTGGTTTGCAATGTCGTTACCGAAAGCATCAAACATGACTCTTTACCTCCTGTCGGCACTCTCTCAGTTCTGGTCCGGAGTGGTCATTTCCAAGGATCACTGTCATAGTGCTTCCTCCTCGGTCGGACTGACTCCCTCACTGTGGCGAGCTTCCTCCCAGCCCTCGTTTCTATTGCCTTGAGTATTAGTCTCATATTATGTGCTTTTCTATCCCACAAATGAGTGTGATCATTCTATGTGTGTCGCTCTCTCCGACTCACTTCACTCAATATGATACTCTCCATCCCTGTAGAAGCAAATTCCATGATCCATTCTTCCTAATGACTGACTAGTGTCCCACTGTGTAGATGAGCCACAGTTTTTTTTATCCACTTGCCTGTCCCCAGGCACTTGGGTTGTTTTCAGATTCTGGCTACTGTGAATAGTGCAGCAATGAACATAGCAATGTGATGCCTTGTCTGCGTTATGGTTTCGGGCCTCTAGGGGATATTTGCAGAAGTGGTATTGCCCGGCAAGCTACCCGTGGTGTATTTGATATGCCAAAAACAGTTACAATAATGAACCTCATTCCCAACAGATGGAGACCTTACTGGCGCCCGCTCGAGCAAATCGATGAGCAACGGGAAGACAAGTGATACAAGTGATGGAATCTTAACTCCTAGTTTTCTGAAGACTGTCCATATTGTTTTCCAAAATAGGTTGAACCAGTCAGCATTCCTACCAGCAATGAATAAAAGCCCCCTTTCTCCCGCATCCATGCTAGCACTGGTAGGTCTTTTTCTTTTGAATGTGTACCAGCTCCCATGGTGTGAGATGATATCTCATTGTATAACTAAAATTTTACCTATGAAATCACTTGTCTTCCCATTCATCATCGATTTGCTCTAGCGGGCACCAGGAACATCTCCATATGTCCTGTCACATGCTAGTAGAGCCCAAGGGCATCTGCTTGCTCCAGGAACAAAAAGAGTCTCAAACCATTCCATCAGGGGCCAGAGCAATAGCCCAGCGGGTAGGGCGTTTGCCTTGCACGCGGGCCGGCCCATGCCGGCCCAGGTTCAATCCCGGCATCCCATATGGTCCCCCGAGCACCGCCAGGAGTAATTCCTGAGTGCAGAGCCAGGAGAAACCCCTGAGCATCGCCAGGTGTGACCCAAAAAGCAAAAAAAAAAAAAAAAAAAAATTCCATCAGGTTATGGAAATGAGGTCTATAATTGTTAACCTATGAATATTGAACATTTTTCCCCTAAGATAAACAAAATAGTAGTCTACCATCACCAGAACCACTCAACACTGCACACAAAATTATAATCAATTAGCAGTGCAAGAAGAACTGAAAAGCACAAAGATTAAATGGAAGAAATCCATTGTCAGACCAGAGCAATAGTGGGGGGAGGGTGCTTGCCTCGCACAGAGCCAACCTGGGTTTGACCCCCTCGTACCATGCCCTGCCTGGAGTGATCCCTAAGCAGAGCCAGAAGTAAAACAAGTAAACTAAGAGTAAACTTTTTTTACTTTTTTTTGATCACTATCACTATCACTATCTTCCCGTTCATCATCTATTTGCTAGAGCGGGCACCAGTAATATCTCCATATGTCCTGTCTCATGCTAGTAGAACCCAAAGGCATCCGCTGAGATGACTGAGAGACTCACTGAGAGACTCACAGACATGGGGCAGAGCTGCTACTTGCTCTCCCTGTGCCCAGCCGCTCACAAGGCACCGGGAGGAATGGCGGGTTCTAGCCCTGGCCTGCCACCCCAGCAGAGCCTCACAACAAGCCAGACGACCCCCCCACTCCATGAGGGCCTCCATTTTCTACATCAAGACTTCCCCCTCATCAAAACTCCACCCAGCAGACCAGCCTATCACAGCCCGGCTCACGCGGCCATTTGCGCCACACGGTTCATCAATAAATGCTGGATTTAGAGATGACTACAGGAGTATCCTACCCGCACGGCAGAGCCTGGCAAGCTACCCGTGTAGTATTTGATATGCCAAATACCAGTAACAATTATAGACCTCATTCCCATGACCTGATGGAATGGTTTGAGGCTCTTTATTTTTCCTGGAGCAAGCAGGTGCCCTTGGGCTCTACTTGCATGAGACAGGACATATGGAGATGTTATTGGTGCCCGCTTGAGCAAATCGATGATGAATGGGAAGACAGTGACAGTGATGAACTGAGTGGCTGCTAGCGGCCGCACGCCCGGGCTGTGCTAATCTGGTCTGCTGGGTAGAGTTGTGACAAGAGGGAAGTCCGGATGTGGAAGATGGTGGCCCCCATGGAGTCGGGCGGGTCGTCTGGCTTGTTGTGAGGCTCTGCTGGGGTGGCAGGCCAGGGCTACAACCCGCCATGCCTCCCGGGTGCCTCATGAGCGGCTGGGCACAGGGAGAGCAAGGAGCAGCTCTGCCCCATGTCTGAGAGTCTTTGGTTCAGCATACCTGGGCCGGATTGAAAAAAAAAAAAACTGCTGCAGGGTGGCTGTCAATGATCCGGGCTGTGATAGCCTGGTCTGCTGGGTGGAGTTGTGACAAGAGGGAAGTCCGGATGTGGAAGATGGTGGCCCCCATGGAGTCAGGGGTGTCGTCTGGCTTGTTGTGAGGCTCTGCTGGGGTGGCAGGCCAGGGCTAGAACTTCGCCATGCCTCCCGGGCACCTCATGAGCGGCTGGGCACAGGAAGAGCAAGGAGCAGCTCTGCCCCATGTCTGAAAGTCTTTGATCAAAGAAGTAAACAGAGTAAACAGAGGTTTTTCCCTCTTTTGCTTTTTGGGCCACATCTGGTTGCGCTCAGGACCTATTCCTGGCTATGTTCTCAGGGATCACTCCAGGCGGGGTCTGGGGGACCATATGGAGTGCTAGAGATCATATCTGGGTCAGCTGTGTGCAAAGAAAGCCCCTACCCATGGTACTACCTCCCTGGAGGTAAGAAATAAACTATATTTGCAAATAACACTATTATTTATATAGATTTTATTTTACTAATGATTAAGAAATACAAAATGTGCTACAACTAAGTCACGTCCAAGCTACAAAAGTCAAATTCTAGCAGCAAAATACTGGAAATAAATATTTTTAATGTCTACTCAAAATAGCTTTAAGACTATAAAAGGTTTAGGATTTAATTTATTAAAAGATATGCAAGATCCCTTTATAAAAAGATATTCCAGAAATAACTGCTTGTTTGGTGAGTTGCCTGGCAAGAGATGTCACACCAGAACTGCCCAGAATTCTAAGGGCTGAATCTTAAGTAAAAAGTTATTAATAAGCAGAGCTTGGCAACTGCATGCTCAGTGCAAGTCCCTGGAGGCCTGTGAGAGCATCCACAGTGCACAGTGTTGCAGCCTCAGGGGAAGAACTGGTCAAAACTCCACTTCAGAATTCTGGCAAGTGTTTCTGTATCAGAGCCCTTCCTACAGGTACTGTGCCTGATGCCGGGGAATAAACATGGGCTTAACCATAATTTCAGGGGCTGGAGTGATAGCACAGCGGGGAGGACGTTTGCCTTGCAAGCAGCCGACCCAGGTTTGATCCCCAGCATCCCATATGGTCCCCCAACACAGTCATGAGTGACTCCTGAGTGCAGAGCCAGGAATAACCCCTGAGCGTTGCCAGGTGTGACCCAAAAAAGCCAAAAATAAAATTACTTCAGCTATTATTTAAAATTATGGGGACTGGAGAGATAGTAGAGTGGTAAGGTGTTAAGACAACACAGCTTGCCTTACACACAGCCAGTCTGGGATCAATCCCTGGCATCCCACATGGACCCCCCCAAGCACCTCCAGGATTGATTCCTGAGTGCAAAGCCAGACGCAACCCCAGAGCACTGTCAGGTATGGTCCCAAAACAAAAGAAGCTATAATGGCCACCCCGTACCTTTATTTTTTGTTTTTCTTTTTTGGGGTCATACCTGGTGATGCTCAGGGGTTACTCCTGGCTCTGCACTCAGGAATCGCTCCTGGCAGTGCTCAGAGGACCATATGGGATGTCAGGGACTGAACCCAGGTCGGCCATGTGCAAGGCAAACGCCCTACCTGCTGCACTATGGCTCTGACCCCTGCTTTTTAATCTGAATCTATCATCTCCAAAGGCAGTGGTTCCCAACAGTGGGAAAAGCACAATGACCACTGGAGAGGCCAGTAACAAAGATGGCGAGTCTATTCAGATGGACAGACTGTGCCACAAATCTGAAATATTTGGTTTTTAATTCTCTTTTTTTGTTTTGTTTTGTTTTGGGAGGGACACACACCCAGAAATACTCAGAGGTTATTCCTGGCTCCACATTCAGAAATTACTCCTGGTAGTGTTCAGGGAAGCATATGGGAGGGACACTGGGATCGAACCCAGGTCAGCGGCATGCAAAGCCAGTTCCTTACAGGCTGTGCTATAGCCCCAGAGCCCCGAAATAATGGCCTCAGAATGGTCCTATACCTCAGTGCTTTATCTACAAAAACCACCTTCATCCATTTTGATGATTCAAATGTTAACATTTGTCAGAGAACGTTGTGTTTTCCAACAAAATCCAGGAGCAGGGTCAGGGATCCTCTTCTGCCCCAGGGATTGGTGGCCAGCAGACAAAGGCTCACGAATTCAGTGACATTTCAAAGGCTTTACTCTCACTTGTTCTGGTATACAGTCCAACAATAGGAAAACCCCAGACTTTAGGTTCCTAGTTGGAAGCTTAGAATCCTAGGCCAAGATGGCCGCTACCACAAGCGAAGGTAGCTTGTGGTACTTCTCTTCCCAAAAAGGGAAGAGAATGGAGAGAAGGAGAGCAGAGGCAGAGAGCGAAGAGGAAGAAAGGTGAAAAGGCACGGGGCCGGAGCGATAGCCCAGAGGGTAGGGGCGTTTGCCTTGCACGCGGCCGGCTCATGCCGGCCCGGGTTGGATCCCCTGGCATCCCATATGGTCCCCCGAGCACCTCCAGGAATAATTCCTGAGTGCAGAGCCAGGAGAAACCCCTGAGCATTGCCGGGTGTGACCCAAAAAAGCAAAAAAAAAAAAAAAAAAAAATGGTGAAGAGGCACGGAAGATGGGGCCGGAGCGATAGCCCAGCAGGTAGGGCGTTTGCCTTGCACGCAGCCGGCCCATGCCGGCCCGGGTTCGATCCCCAGCATCCCATATGGTCCCCCGAGCACCGCCGGAGGTAATTCCTGAGTGCAGAGCCAGGAGTAACCTGAGCATCACCGGGTGTGACCCAAAAAGCAAAAAAAAAGAAAAGAAAAAAGAAAAGAAAAGGCACGGAAGAGAGAAGGCTACAGTTTTCATAACTTTTCAGCCCTGACCAGCCCACATCAACGGAAAACAGGGTCAATCTCCCTCAGGTATGCTTTTGCCAGGACCTAACCTAGTGCCATTGAAATGTTAATATTGCCCCAGCCAAGGCTGTAGGTCCTTGGTTTTCCAGCAGGCCCTATGCAGATGTGGAGAAGAGCATCTTGAGATGAACCGCATCTCAGAATACAAAGGCATGTATCTGTACCAATAGATATTCTACAGCCAGGTATATATTTCTCTAAGCCTTCACAAGATTCTCATCTTTACTTCATAGTTGTTTTGTATATTAGCCTTTAGACTTAATAGAGAGCCATGCTTGATTGCTTGGAGGAAAACAGCATTTCTCTCTGGTCTACTCATAACTAAATTATTCTTAGAGATCCAACGTAGCCAGGTAAAAAGACTGGTAAGATCTGTCTAGTCCCATGATGACTGTGGTTGCACGAGAGAAAATATTTTTACCAGCTAACATAGAATACTGGTAAGATATACTGCCATATAGTCACAGATCCAAACTGTTTTCTTGCCCCTATCTACAAAGTGGCCTGGAGGAGGTAACTAACTCCAGGCAAGGTGCAGAGGCTCTGGGCAGCAGTGCACTGCAACATCCACTGTCTCTGAAAATAGTCTTACTCATTATAAATATGTGGTCTAATTTTTTATTGTCTTTTTTTTTTTTTTTTTTTTTTTTTTGCTTTTTGGGTCACACCCGGCAATGCTCAGGGGTTTCTCCTGGCTCTGCACTCAGGAATGACTCCTGGCGGTGCTCGGGGGACCATATGGGATGCCGGGGATCGAACCCGGGCCGGCACAGGCCGGCAGCGTGCAAGGCAAACGCCCTACCCACTGGGCTATCGCTCCGGCCCCAATTTTTATTGTCTTTTAATCTTTCCTTTGAATGCTAAAGAAAACCCAATGTCTTCATCAACTGCATCATTTTTATTTATAATAACCACATCAGATATTTCACATTTGAAAATGATGGGTAATAAACTAAGCAGAGTGATAAGTGTCTACCACCCACTAGTGGTTTTGTTTTGCCTGCCCAGGAGCAGAATTTGGATCTGTAAGGACTATCTCGGTTGTGAGGACCTGCTACACAGGGTCATCAGTGTGACATCACTCAGGGGTCATCAATTATGCTTGCACAGGAACACTGTATGACCGAAACCCAAATATGAACATCTTATGGACATCTTTGTAACTGTATATCTCACAGTGGTATAATAAAATATTTTTTAAAAGTTTAAAAAATTATGCTAGCACAAGGAGGTGGGTCTCGGGGGCCAAAGCGATAGATAGCACAGCAGGTAGGGTGTTTGCCTTGCCCGGGGCTGACCCAGGTTTGATCCCGGTATTCCATATGGTCCCCTGAGCACCGCCAAGAGTAATTTTTTTTTTTTTTTTGCTTTTTTGGGTCACACCCGGCGGCGCTCAGGGGGTTACTCCTGGCTCCGTACTCAGGAATCACTCCTGGCAGTGCTCGGGGGACCATATGGGATGCCGGGATCGAACCCAGGCCGGCACGGGCTGGCAGCGTTACAAGGCAAGCGCCCTACCCGCTGGGCTATCGCTCCGGCCCCTAAGAGTAATTTTTGAGTGCAGAGCCAGGAGTAACCCCTGAGCATTGCTGGGTGTGCCCCAAAAAAAAAAAAAAAAAAAAAAAAAAGGAGAT
This sequence comes from Cryptotis parvus, assembly GCA_021461705.1. NCBI lineage: Eukaryota > Metazoa > Chordata > Mammalia > Eulipotyphla > Soricidae > Cryptotis > Cryptotis parvus. The sequence goes on from JAJIBD010006018.1 coordinate 116,302, forward strand.
GGTCTCTCATCCTCACCAGTCACAAAGCAGGATCTGACAGGGCAAAAGCTGCTTACACAAGAGCGATGGGCAGGGGCCGGGCGATAGCCCAGCGGGTAGGGCGTTTGCCTTGCATGCAGCCGGCCTGTGCTGGCCCGGGTTCGATCCCCACCACCAGGAGTAATTCCCGAGTGCAGAACCAGGAGTAAGTCCTGAGCATTGCCGGGTATGACCCAAAAAGCAAAAAAAAAAAAAAAAAAAAAGCAAAGGGCAAAAGGGACATTTTACTGAGGTCGTTTGTGGGTGCTGCTTTTACGCTCCATTTTCTGCACACTTGAGGAAACCGAGAATGTATTCCTCTTTCTCATAAACTACATAAGCTATTCTACCCAACTTTTCATTCAACCCAGCTTTTTTTTCTAATCTTTTTTTTTTATTGAATCACTGAGCGATAGACCATTACAAAGCTGCTCATGATTGGTGAACCCAGCTTTGACAAAAATGAAATGGAACATTCTCAAATCATAGCTCGCTTTCACTAATACCCCTGATTCAGAAACTCTTATAGCCTCCTAACTCTTCATGGTAATACGGTTATTTGCAAAAGCTCAACAAGAATATTTTGCCTGTTTAAGATCTAACTGGGCAAACTGTACAAGCTATACCCTCCCTGGAGACTGTCATACTCGACAACACTGCCTCTGTCCATGAAGCAAGGGAGGGTCAGGGGTGACTGTGCACTTGAGTGATGACCTGTGAACTCACAGAGGAAAGTTACTGTCAGGAAAGATAAGCACCATTTCTGGATCGCCTCAAGAAGAATTTATATAACGGTAGCTGGGTGAGGCATCTGCTTTCTGGTGTGAGCCCCCACCACACCCCCAGACCACATATGGTCTCCTGAGCATCACCAGAGGGCCGTTCTGAACAGAGCCAGAAACAGCCCCTGAGATCTGCTATTACTCAAAAAACCAAGTGCCCCCCCAAAAACAAAAGTATCTGGAACAGAGACCAAACAGATATATAATCAAGAATAAACTTGAGGGGCCGGGAGCGATAGTCCAGCGGGTAGGGCATTTGCCTTGCTGCGGCGCCGCCCATGCTGGCCCAGGTTCGATCCCGGCATCCCATATGGTTCCCGAGCACCGCCAGGAGTGATTCCTGAGTGCAGAGCCAGGAGTAACCCCTGAGCATTGCTGGTGTGACCCAAAAAGCAAAAACAAAATAAAATAAAATGACACTGTAGATAGTTTTTTTAAAAAAAGAATAAACTTGATTTATTCTTAAAGCACAAATCTTAAATTTCAAAATACTATTTTATAAAATATAACTTGTATTTCAACAATTTTTAAAGTGTTCTGTTTGGAGTTATACCTGGCAATACTCAGGGGTTACTCCTGGCTCTGCATTCAGCAACTACTCCTGGGGAGTAATGCACTCAGGGGACCATACAGGATGCTGGCAATCAAACCCTGGTCAGTCACATGCAATGCACGCACCCTACCTGCTGTACAATCACTCCAGCCCCTCAAAAAAATTCTTAATGAAACAGCAGCCTACAGACTGGGTATAATTTGAAAGCAGGCATGTACTTGAGAAAGAACTGGTACCAGAATGAAGGACTCAAGACAATCAATAAAAGAAAACAAAGCAGTGAAACACTTCAAAAGCTGTAGAACAAATACTTTTCAGAGCACACGTATAAAACCAGTAAGTAAGCTCCTCAAAAGGATTCATCCCAGGAACTACCCTTTTTCACCTTCTTTTTGGCGGTTCTGAGACTGAACTCAAGGCCTACTGTTGGGCGCCACTGACTCCGCCCACTGCCACATTGCCTTCCAGCGCATGCGCAGGGTCCTGTGTCCCAGCGCATGCGCAGAGTCCCCTGGCGTGGTGTGATTGGGCATGTTTCGTCAGTTCGTGCGAGCTCATACAAGCTCATACGACCTGCGCTGGCCAATGGGAAGTGGACACATCGACTCACACCATTTGCGCCAGCCAATGGGAAACGGACACGCCCGAATAGCACTGTATAAAAGCAGCTTGCACAAAGATCGGGGTCCTTTTCACCATCATAAGTATCAAACTAAAAGAGCTCCAGTAAAGCGTGTTCTGAGAAGAATCCTGTTGTGGTCGTTCTTCACCGTGGGCGGTCGAGGGTGTCTCACAGCCTACCACAAGCAAGCACTTGACCACTGATGACATTCCCAGCCAGGAAGTAACCATTAAAGGGATTTGAGCATTCAGCTTAGAGGCAGCTGTCTTATAAACATGTATATGTCTTATAAGCATGAGGTTCAGGGTTCAATCCCTGGCACCATGAAAATAAACAGGAAAATAGATGTCCGCCCTGCTTCTGAAATTGAAACCTAAAATCTTATGGGGCAGAGGTGATATAGTACAGCAGTATAGCATTTGCCTTGAAAGCATGAGGGGATGGGGTCAATACATAGTAACACGAACACAAATTTTCACACACACACAAATTCACACATGCTGGAATAATTCTTTAGGGGAAAATGGCTCCACAGCAGCGGTATTCATGATAACCAGCAACTGGAACCAAACTAATGTCCACAAATAGATAAACAGAGAGATGTTGGTACAGTGGACTATTGCTCCATTTTAAAAAAAGTGAACTAGTAATATAGCCAAAACACTGTCCACTCAGAAACACAGTGGTCAGCACAAGCGGGGCCAGGAATAAGATAGATTCCAAACTTCACAGAGGTGCTCACTCAGAGAACTAGGTCCCTAACCTTGGCCCGAGGCAGAAGCAAACCGCAATTACAGAGTAAACAATTCCATTTATTTACAATGCAAGCACAGATGAAACTAATCTATGATAGCAGAAAGTGGAACAGCGGTTATCTCCTGGGGGTAGGAATTGATTAGAAGAGACAAGATACTTTCTGAGATGTTAGAAACTTTCAGCAAAGGACTGAAGCAGTGAGCAAGCAGTAATTGTTCAAAATGTCCATTTCACTGTATGTAATCATTATCTCAACTGAAAATTTAAAGAGGTGTTGAAAAGGTTTCTTTTCCTTTTTGAAGACCATGCTGAATGCCACTGTGGAGACTAAATCCAGCCACACAGACCTGACGCTAGGACAAACCCTCACAGAGCAGCGAGCGGTGGAATCTGAGAGACACACTCTGGTCAGCTCTGAGTCACCCTCATGCCAAAAGTCTTCACCAGGATTCACTCACTGTGCGCTCTTTCTCTGTGGCACAAAGAACGTTCATGCAGACAAAAGCTAGAGATTGGGACAGAGCGATAGCACAGCGGGAGGGCATTTGCCTTGCACATGGTGGACCCGGGTTCGATCCCTGGCATTCCATATGATCCCCTGAGCACCGCCAGGAGTAATTCCTGAGTGAAAAGCCAGGAGTAACCCCTGAGCGTAGCTGGGTGTGACCAAAAAAAAAAAAAAAAGCTGGAGATTATCTGAGCAGACAGGTGGACGACCTAAAGAGCACGCAGGTCAGAGACATGATTTACCAGTCTTCCTCAAGCTTCTGCTGACCGTGGCATCCCCATCCTCTGGAATGGTTCCAAGTCTTGCACTGTACAACCCCACTTATACAAGTTTTGCCTGTTGTCCAACTTTGACTGCTGAGAAATGCCAACTTTAACATTAGTGTTTTTCTTTGATTTCACTCGGCAAGTACTGTACTATCTCAGGCAAAATCGTAGTCCGTTTCTTAAGTGAAAGAGGACACAAGACTAAGGATTCCCCCAAAGTGGTAACTCTAAAAGTTGAACATGAATGGAGAAAATGCAAGTTGTTGAACTTTTCATAGACGCGAACTGCCAGTTTGAACATACTGCATTTTCCACTGATTTCAATGGGAGATGCACTAACTCATGTAGAGTGGAAAGAGCGCTACTGAAAATGAAAGAAGGTGCAAGACAAGGGGTTTTCCCCACCTTTTCCCAAGGTGGCCGATAGGAAAGTTGAATTGTGTTGAGACCACTCTACTTGTGCAACATTTCTTTTTTTTTTTTTTTTTTTTTTTTTTTTGCTTTTTGGGTCACACCCGGCGATGCTCAGGGGCTTCTCCTGGCTCTGCACTCAGGAATCACTCCTGGCGGTGCTCGGGGGACCATATGGGATGCCGGGGATCGAACCGGGCCGGCACAGGCGGGCCGCGTGCAAGGCAAACGCCCTACCCACTGGGCTATCGCTCCGCCCTACTTGTGCAACATTTCATAACTGAGATATGCCAACGTTGAATATAGTGCATAGTGCATTGGTTTCAGTGGGAGATGCACTGAAAACAAAACACAGAGGGAGAGTCAGGAAAAAGCATTCATTCTAAGTGGCCGCTCGGATTGCTGAACTTAAACGCAGACTAGCCCTGTTTTCCAACTTTCATTGCTAACAAATGCCAACAGTAACATCTAGCGCTTTTCCTTTGACTTCACTGGGCGCGTACTGCACTATCTTACACAAATCTGTAGGGCGCTCTTAAGTGAAGGGAGGACACAAGACTAAGGAGTCCCCAAAGCGGTAACTCTAAAAGTTGAACACGGATGGAGAAAATCCAAGGTGCTGAACGTTTGCGTAGAAGAGAATTGCAAGTTTGACCTTTGGAATATCCTGGGGGCCTAGCAGGAGTTCTAGAGCCCCAGCTGAGAAAAACCGATCTAGACTAGCTCTACAAGTTAGAAGGGGCCATGGGAACCCAAATGGACCAAAGAAAACCACCTTTCTGGGGCAGCAGTATTTCTCAAAGAAAAAGGTGGTCCCTCTGAAAAGCCCTTCTCTCTATTTCCATGTGGTCAGTTTGACTGTCTTTGAGAGCATGAACACATTCCAGAATCAGGATGGAGGCATCTTACGTAGTGATCAGGAAATTTCTACTTGGGGCCTAGAGGGGGAGGCTTTAGAGGAGCAGCCCTCCCCCCCTCTCCCCCTCTCCCCTCCATTCAGGAGCACGCCCACACTTCAGAAAAGCCAGTGACCACCTGGATGCTGGAGCAGCAAAGGCCAGAGAAGATGAGACTAAGCTCAGTCTCCTGGGGAACTGATTCTCCAAGGAATAAAGCTTTTAAAAACTTCATTCTGTGGAAGGGAGGAGAAAGGGCAGCTTTTCTCCGCTACCTCCCTCGCTGCTAAACTAACATCATGCCCCAAGGAAATGATAGAAAAGGGTATCATTAATAAATGTATTTCAACTTTCTCTTCAATGGTGCTGAAAAGTATATGCAAATCCATCCATAATTAGGTTTAAAAATTCCATTTCTTGGAATAATCAGACTTCAAAAAACTCAATTTTAGTTTTAATCAGATTTTAACAAGGATATTAAGTCCATTTCATTTAGAAAAGGAAAAACTGTGAATTTAACACAAAATGTATTCAAGCTTAGCCCTGGGAGATAATTAAATAAAATTAATTTGGCAAGGGTTGTCAGTAAATGGAAGCACTCCACGCCGAGGTTCATGTTTTTGACAGAAGCCCAAGCAACTCCCTACTACACAAACAGACACAGGCCGGCTGTTCACGGGGCAGAAGACACACTCCTACCCAACCCTCAGAGTCACAAGACCAGCTAAGACAGAAGAAAAAACGGTGGGAACCCAAATGTGGAGGCAACACACAAGAACCTAAGATCACCAGGTGCCCCAGCTGGAGATGGACAGACCTTCAGGTCCTCTACATGGCCGCACTTCACCAGCCCACCACTGGTGGCCCAAGCCCAGCTCTGGTCTGCCACCACCACAGGGCTGATGCCTGCCACCCCTCCCAGAGGACACCCAGGGAACAGACAAGGCTCCTGCTCGGTGCCCAAACCCCAGAGCCTCTCAGCACCCAAAGTCCAGCAATGCTCTGTTGGACAGCAGCATCCCCTCAGCCACACTGTACCTGGTCATCAACTCTGTTTGAAAGAATATATAGTAACACCCCCTGCTCCAGAGTCTGATGAGAGGCAGCAAGACTTCGTCCCAACCTCTGGAGTGGATCTGGAGGTTTGGGACTCCAGAATGCTACAGTAAAGGATAAACAGCCTCCACACCACACCAGGGTACAGGTCTGATAGTTACCCTCTAGCAAGGTCCCGTCCTATGACCAGTCTCCCAGGCCAGAAAAAAAATACAGTCTGCTGTGAAGAGCAGAGGGCAGTGTGAGAAGCGAGCTCATGGAGAGCACACTCCCAGCCGGCGGCAGCTCTAAGCACTGATGTTGCTCAGTGCATGAGAGCTGCGGGCCGAGGGTCCGCCTCTGGACCTCGAGTCTGGCGGGCGGCCCACGGGCAACCAGTGGCCCCGGTTTAGTCCTGAATCATCTAACACCAGGCAGAAGACAATCTGTTGCCCTACTCCACGTGACAAAGGCAGAGCTGAGCACATGCAACGTAATTCTCTGGGCCCCAAAGTTCTAAACAGTGCCTGGTCTTTTATTTAAAAAAGTTTGCCGGCTTCTGTCCTAAAGACCTCCCATCACTGGTACCAGCAACTTAGTCACAAAACTCAGGAGAAAAATGAAAACTACTAAATGGATGAAACAGAAGAGGGCATTTCTATCCTGGAAAGCCTTTGTATCCAAAAAATCAAGCTTAGATAACTTAGTAGCAACCCCTCCAGGGACATATACAACGCTTCAGCTCAGCTGGAATAAACAATAAAAATGCCAAACCAAAAGAAATTCCTCAAATAACCACTGGTGACTTTTATCTCAACTAAGTCTAGTGAAAATCCAAATGTAATTTCCCTGTCAGAATATTGTTCTTTAAGGTGGGAGCCTTTGATTTCAAGGAGCCCCATCTAAAACCAGGATGCTACAATTTGCTCACCCTAGATGAGTGATAACACGCCAATTTGTAACTGCAATCCTAATAAAAGTCAAAATGCTCCCAGGACCTGACTGCAGTAAACTCGAGCAATACAGGAAAAGTTGAAGCCGGGAAGAACAAATGGGAATATGGAGAATCGTGTCTAAACGTCCTCCACATAGACTCATAAACAATTCCTATCAGTTCAAAAGCAGACAAACAGCAGTGCTCTGACAAATTAGATGAGGTGGAAGCCTGCCCTCCCTGCTGTGGGAGGACTGTTTGGTTCCACGAAACTGAAGAGTAGTTTGCACGTAATAAAAAATTAATTGCTAATCTTCTAACTCAGCCGCCTCCACGAACAAGATAGTATTGTGTTGCTGCCTCGGAACTTAAGGCTTCCTCTCCTGGGTAATTACAGCTTCTACCCCACCTCTCCGAGCCTTTCCCACTGCAGAACAAACCCCAGGGCCTGCCAGAAGGCGTGTGGCCCTGAGCAAAGGCAGGCAGGTCAGCCCTCCAGAAAGCTGGCAGGCCCCTCTGCCAAGTTCAGCTGGGCGCCATCGGGTCTAAAAGAGCTTCCATCAGCTGATGGGCTCCCTGCCCATGATTGCCAAGAGCTGCTCTGGCTAAATGGACAGGCAGCTCCCCAACAGGAGCCGGTCAGTGCCAGGAGCAAGCTGATCCACTCACAAAGACCGGGCCCAGCTGCACAACACCATGCGGCCAACCAGATGGAGGGACGTGATTGAGGACAGCGCCCACCATGTGCTCCAACAGTCGCGTAATCCAACAGGGCACCACGAACTCCAAAGCACCTCAGTCCAGGCACCCCTCTCCGAGCCTCTGGCCCTCCACTCCAAGTGAAAGCAACAGCAGGTCCTCCTGGCCCAGCAAATTGTAAAGAGAAACGAGTGAGAACCCCCACCCAGAGCACAGCCCCAGCACCTCAGACAGTGGGGGCCCTACCTAGAGCAGGCACTATGCATACCAGCACGTCCTGCAACCGAGCATTCCACCTGAAAGAGGTTTGGCCCCTTCTACAACACTGCTTCAACCGAACAAACACACAAGGCTCCGCTCCAGACAGCGGAGCCTCCTGCTCTGAGTTTCTGAGCTGCACCTGTACTGAGCTGAAGGAGCTCCCCCGGAGTTTCACTGGGTCACATTCACTACACCTGCTGGCAGAAGCCCTGTTACTCTCTCTCAAGGTCTGCCCAGAATTGGTCCCATGTGCTCAAATGGATGTGTAAAGAGTAAAGGAGCGACTTCCCAAAATCGCAGTGTATCAACACACCGGTCAGGAGACAATTCGGCCTCAACTGTGAGGTAGCTCCAGAAGCCCAAAAGTCCCCAGGCACCAGGATAGACTAAACCCCCATCTGGGGTTGCCTTCATCTGCTGGGGACACAACACACCCTGCAGCCCCACACAGGGCAGGCTTAAAAAGCCAACAGCGAGCACATTCGTGAGATACACACACCACCCTCCAAGCAGGCAGGACCAAGCACCCTCTCCAGCAACTCAGGAAGATGCTCACCATCGAACCTATCAGACAGCCCCGTCTGTCACCTGCAGGGTTAGACCAACACCTCTGCATGACCTGATCCCTGCCAGCCTGCAGCACCGCCAGCCCCTCCCCAACCCCATCTCTCTCTCTCACACACACACACAGCCTAGAACCACCGCACCGCGTGACCCCATGCCAGACAGTTCCTCTGGCTTTGTGCATCTGCACAAGCTGCTCCACTGTCCGTAACTCCACCTGGCACTCGATTAAGGTCAGCTCACACTGTGTATGGCTCTGTTAGCTCTGAGCCCTCAAAAACACCAGCTGACCTAAAGCCGCCCGGACCAGCACTGACCCAGAAACCACAGGGAGGAAACAGAGGCCTGCAGGCAATCAGCCCTTACACCCTCTCCCCCATGTCTCCTAGCCAAAATGTCTGCAACACGCCAGGTGCCCATGGTGTCAACTCCATGGCAGAGTCCAGTAAAAGCTGAACAAAAGCCCCACGGACCTAGCACAACTCTCAGAACAGAGGGTCTGTGAGCAGGATCTTGGTTTCTGTTTCCCAGGTTCAGGCCAGTTCACCAGAGCCTCAGGAAAACAATTTTCTATCTGGCAACCGACTCACTCACAGAGCCCAGGGGTGGGCAGCGCCTTCTCCCTCTGGCCTATTTGGGCAAAGGAGAGTGGAGAAAGGTGTGAAAAGCCTCAGCATTTTGTCTTTCACAAGGCAAAGAAAAGGTCCCTCCTGGGCAATGCTGCAAGTCCCTAGAGGAGACCCAGCATGTATCAACACAGAGGTTGACCTCCAGGGCATACACACAGCCTCCCACGGACACACAAGTACAGGCGGACTCCCCAGAGTGCCCTCTTGTGAGCAAGAGCCGAGGCCAGCACTCGCAAAGTCAGACCAATTCTAGGGAGAGCCAGGGGCCCTTACCACCCTGTTTCCCAGCAAGGGCTTCAGAACATTAGCCGGCTGCCCACTAGCCAAGGGCTCGGGGCCTCTGCTCCCGGGAGTCCATCCAGTACATTTCCTGGAGCTCCATCCTCCTAGGGCACTGCATTTCAATGGCCTAGCATGCGTCCAACCAATCACTCTGCCACTGCCCAGAGAGATGGGAATGGGTGGAGAGAGCAGGAGGGGCCCAGGCTCCAGCACAGCCAGGCCCAGGCAGGGCAGCCTCCCTCCTCCTGCAGCGTTCCGGCCAGGGAAGGCTTGGTCCCAGGCCCAGAGCATCGGCCTCACTGCCCCGTCCACAACTGCCCCCCTTGGCCAATCGAGCCATGATGTTAGTAATTCAGACTTTACCCTTCCTCCTGACCGCCAATGCTGACAGTCCGAAAAGGAGCCCAGCACACCTCCTATCCAAATCTGAGTCAAACAAGCAAAACTCATGGCTGGGTGTGTGCTTGGCCCAGTCTGACACCGGATACTGCGTGGTTTTAAGGACTGCCAGGAGCAATCCTGAGAACATGCGGTATGGCCCAAATATGCCCCCACCCCCGGAAAAAAAGAAAGAACAGCCCTATGTCAAGAGGTCCCTTGGGGCCGGGGCCATCGTCCAGCGGGTAGGGTGTTTGCCTTGCACGCAGCTGACCCGGGTTCGATCCCGGCATCCAATATGGTCCCTCAGGCACCGCCAGGAGTAATTCCTGAGCGAAGAGCCAGGAGTAACCCCTGAGTGTCGCCGGGTGTGAACCCCCCAAAAGAAGAGGTCCCGTGCCAGGCAGGGCCTGTCACCTCCTCCCGTCGGGACTTCACTGCACATTCCCCTTCTGAGCTGAAGCCAAGCGGTCAGCTCAGTGCTCAGAGCTGGCCAGTACACTGCTTCAACAATCCACATGTACCAAAACCCTTCGGTCGCGAAGGCCGCCGCTGAAGTTCAACTCTCCCATCTCGCCTGTCCGATGGGCTTATCATTTGTCCTGGGGCCTTCCACCAAGGAACTTCCTCTTCAAGGCTGCCATACTGATGCCCACTTCGTCTTCAAGCCTGCCATACTGATGCCCACGGTACCCTAGGAAGGTCCCAGAGCTCCTATCCAGACCCAGCTGGCCCTCACCCTCCTGTCCAGCTCTGTCAAGAGCACATCTCTTCTCTACAGGCAGGGTCCTGTGCTCCCTTGGGCGCCCGATATACGACAGGCGCCCAATCCTCCCCAGGCCCACCACGCATTCTGCCCAAGGTCCCCCCAAAAAGGAGTCCTGTCACCATTAACAGACTATGCCACACAGGAGTGCAACTGCCAGCAAAGGCATCCAGGCCCTTTCTCATGCACGCGATTAAGAAACACGCTGCCAATAAAGCAGATGGAATTGCTGATCAATAAAAAACTGACTTCCTGACAAAAGGCCTTCATGCACTGGTGTTAATGAACAAGTCATTAAAGCAAGCTGGCTGGAACATGGTTTATTTCCTCAGAAGGGGAGATGATTATGCTGAATTAAGGATGAGGACTAAGACCATTTATCCAATCATCCCACCTGCGCTCGCCCTGTTCAGAATTCAGCACTGCTATTCCCTGTGATAACCCTCAGGGAGTGCAGTGCTTCTGGGAAGGGCTGGGAGCTTCCAGTGCAGCGCTGAGCTGAAGGGACCTGTGGGGTCCATGCTCAGAAGTGAGGGAGGGCAGTCTGGCATGCCGTCGGCACATCATCAGGTGCCCAGCGCCCTACACTAGTGCTCTCTGAGCTTGACGTGGGGTATCACCTCCCACAGTGCCCTGGAGGCACCCAGAGCAGCTCAGGTATGCCAGACCCCGTGTGTCTGTGGACGCAGCTCTGGCTACCCATGGGGAGGGGACACTCCAGGTCATCTCTCATGCCTTTCCCAAACTGAGCAATTCTCTAGCCTCTACACTTTCTCCAGACTCTAGGATGTGAGGTGACAGGCAGGGCAGACGACTCCCAAACCCAAAGTGAGCGCCTGCCCACCAAGCAGATGGCCAGTACCTGAACCCTGATAGTCGCCACAGAGGAAGCTCCAGGCACAGCCTTGCCAACAAAATGAAAACCCGACAGTGAGGGGAAGCCCCCGAGATCATCTCACACAAACCTGGACTCACGAGAGGGGAGTGAGCTGCCCAGAGTTGTCCACACCAGAAGTGGGATAAGAACCGAAGTCAGAGCGGACAGAAGCCTCAAAGGGAGCCCCAGTCTCAATCTAGAACACAGGAACCTCAGAGCACCGCCAAGACGACCACCAAACACTGCCGGGCGTGGCCCCCAAACAAAGTCCCAAAAGCAAGGTGACCAAGTCTGTGAGCACTACAGGCTCCGGCATTCAGGTCCTCTGAGCTCTCCCTGATTTCCCAAAGGAGCCTAAATGGGAATGTGCTGATGCAAAGAGCAGCTTCCGCCCCTCCTGGTGTTTCTCTCTGGCACACGGTCTGAGAAAGAGTCCTCCACGTCAAACAGCAACCTTCTTGATTTACTCTGAACTGTGGGGCTGCCACCCCAGGACTCAGGGGCAGCACTGTGGGGAGTTCCGTGGCAAGGCCAGTGCTCTAATGCTGAGCTATGTCCCCAGCCCCCAAGCTGCAGCTTTGAATGTGTCACTTCCTAAAGAGGCAGCTGATTATGACGAGGACACAGGTCAGTTGGTCAGTTTAGCCATGTGCTGGACCCTGTGTCCCAGCCTCTCTCAAGGGCGGGGCTGCAAACAACAGTGGTAAACAACCCCCGAGATGCTGACCGCACCAGAAGGAAGGTCATTACTTAGAACTTAATGGAGAAAACTCAAACACATACAGAGCAAACACTTACAGTGGGGAATTTTGGGTACCTTCACAGGGTGCAGCTATCAAGTGAGACAACACGCACCTGCCAGGATGGTGCGTGTGTGAGGCTGGGGTCTCCTGCCACTGCTTCGGTGAGCTACACTCTACGGAGGGGGCAGTCAGTGAGACGTGGCGTGGTTCTGCTGCCGCTGGTCCTGCACCGACTCTTCATCCCCCTACTTGCCGAACTAACGACCTACTTGGTGCTGAGATTCTACCGCCATGAGTACTGTCTAGCACCTTGTCAGACAAGACTGAGACTGGCACCCATGGGCCCTATCTAGATGTCAGCTTCCATAAAAGTCCCACCAGGCCTTCTCAACCAGGTCCACAACACAAACTTCAGGCATCCACTCCACACTGTGCTGGATTTCCTTTTTACTTTAGGTGAGTCCTGCCTATATTACAACAATTTAAATTTTCAACTACATTCTTCCATTTGTCCTGTGCACATCTCAGATAAAATACTGTCTAGGGAAGAATGTCTGAAGCCAGCCTTGCCGCTTAATGAAGTCAGATCATCGTGGGGCCGGAGCGATAGTCCAGTAGGTAGGGCATTTGCCTTGCACGCGGTCAACCTGGGTTCGATCCTCAGTATCTCATATGATCCCACCAGGGGCCGGAGCGATAGCACAGCGGGTAGGGTGTCTGCCTTGCATGGAGCCAACCTGGGTTCAATCCCGGCATCCCATATGGTCGTGTGAGCACAGACAGAGCCAAGAATAGCCTATACGGTCCCCGAGCACCACCATGAGTAATTTATGAGTGCAGAGCCAAGAGTAACCCCCGAGCATTGCTGGCTGTGACCCAAAAAAAAAAAGAAAAGAAAAAAGAAAAGAAATTCAGATCATCGTGCTGAATCGAATCCACAATGCTGCAGCCCAAAAAGGCATGCTCAGGACGGCAGGGACTGGAAATGCAGCACGGCATCACGTCCTGAGGACGCCTGAGCAGAAACAAGGACATCCCCTCAGTCCCAGCCCCAATAACAGCAACACAACCGAGTCATGAGTGGTTTGGCATTTACAGACACCAGACTGTGTAAGCACCGGTTTCTCTCTTCCTGTGGCCTGCAGGGACGCTCCAGACCAAAAAAGCAGCCACCTGGAGCAAGGCTGGCAGGACCTAAGCACAGACTTCAGGTGGCCTTCTCGCATCTCCTTGAACACATAGACACAGGCTCTTTGTGTACTTCTAGTAAGTCAGCCAGCACTCTTTCCAAATTAGAAAGGGAAATAAGAAACACAGTGAAATGATCTCCAGGTAGTTTTCTCTAAGAGGAAGTGAGGAGGGGAGTAATTTACTGAGCTTCTATCCAGCCTCCTCTGCTTTATGAGTCAGGGAGGAGAAAGAACAGGAAGGAAACCTGCTAGGAACATCTGCACTGGGCTCTCCCACACGCTCCTCTCCTGCCGGCCCCGGGGGTGCGCCCGCGTCTGTGCCAGAGAAGCACCAGCAGGAGCTGTCAGCCTGTGGAGGAGGCCCTGCCTGGCAGGCTTCCCCGCCTCTCTTGTCCCGGAGTCTCCTTCCGCTGCCCACCAAGCCTGCTCTCCACAGGTGACACAGGAACACTGCTCAATACAAGCCATCGCTGTCTGCTCTCAAGCCCCAAGACCCAGGCAAGAGCTGGCCACACAAGGCAACAAACTCCCTGAGGACAAAAACGCTTGGGTGATACTATAGACCATAAACCCGTGATGGATGGGGCGGAGTGATAGCCCAGCGGGTAGGGCGTTTGCCTTGCAAGCGGCCGGCCTGTGCCGGCCTGGGTTCGATCCCGGCATCCTATATGGTCCCCGGAGCACCGCCAGGAGTGATTCCTGAGTGCAGAGCCAGGAGAAACCCCTGAGCATTGCCGGGTGTGACCCAAAAAAGAAAAAATAAATAAATAAATAAATAAATAAATAGTCGAATAAATGACTAGATAAATAAATAAATGAATGAATGAATGAATGAATAAACAAATAAATAAATAAATAGATAAATAAGCTCGTGATGGTCCATAAGAAATTGTCACTGCAAGGCACGGAGCCAGATATTCTCAAAGCCACTGCATCACGCACTTCCTTCGGGTGTTCGGGATCCTGATCCACAAGGCCAGGACCATGTTTAGATAAGAGCCCACCCGGGGCAACAGCAGTCTGCACTGCTGGACCGAGGGTACTGCACCTAAGGCAGTGGCTGCTGACCAGCCCAGTCCCTTCCCCAAGCAGCGAGAGCTCCGCTGTGGGCATGCTCAGACGTGGACTCAGCTTCTGGTACGGGTCGGGCCCAGAGAAGGGCTGGAGAAGAGCAGGAGTGCCGCCTCTGCTGAGTATAGTTTCTGTGCTAATTTAGTTAAAGAAGCTTTGTGATTTACAGAGCTGTTGATAGCTGAGTTTTAGGGATTTACTCTTTCAACACCAATCTAACCACCAGCACCAATGCTCCTAAACTATCCCATCCCTTCGTGGCTCTCCACCACCCCCTGCCACCTTGACAGGCATCTTACAGAGATAGGTAGATGCAGCTTAGATATCACGTTTTCAGTCTGTGCTTGTTATTTTGGGGTTTTTTAGTTTGTTTGTTTGTTTTGGGGGGGAAGGGCGGCTTTACACCCAGCAATGCTCAGGGGTTACTCCTGGCTCTGCACTCAGGAATTACTCCTGGTGGTGCTTGGGTATGATGGGGATCAAACCCAGGTCAGCCTCCTTCCCCAGTTACCAAACATTAGAGGTCTAATGGATACCAGGTCCAGAGGGTCTGAAGACAAGTGTCTACTCATAAGTTACTGATCTTAAGTCTGAGGATTACGGGTCTAGAGCAATAGTAGAGCATGCAGGGAACACGCCTTGTATACAGTCAATAAGGGTTCAATCCCAAGAATCCCACATGGTTCCCCAAGTCCACCAGTACTGATTCCTGACTACAGAGTCAGGAGTAACCCCTGAACACTGCCAGGCATGGTCCAAAAGACAAAAAATAAAAGAATAAAATAAAAAAATCAAAATCTCACTTAAAATTTCAAAGAATAAATCACTTCACTTGTATCACATGTCTTCCCGTTATTCATCGATTTGCCTGAGTGGGCACCAGTAACATCTCCATACGTCCTATCACATGCTAGTGTAGCCCAAGGGCTTCTGCTCACTCCAGGAACATGAAGAGCCTCAAACCATTTCTTCATGGGAATGAGGTCTATAATTGTTACTGGTTTTTGGCATATCAAATACGACACGGGAAGTTTTCCAGGCTCTGCCGTGTGGGTGGGATACTCTTGTAGTAGCCTCTCATCTCACGCATTTATTTATTGATGAACATGAGGAAAGACTGGCTTTTCTGCTGGGTGGAGCTCTGAAGAGCTGTTGAGTCCGGATGTTGAAAATGGCAGCCCTCATGGTGTGGGGGTACCCCTGGCTTCTTGTGAGGCTCTGCTGGGGTAGCAGGCCAGGGCAAGAACCTGCCTTGCCTCCTGGGCGCCTCATGATCAGCTGGGCACAGGGAGAGCCGGTAGCAGCTCTGCCCCATGTATTTGAGTCTCTGGATCAGGCATTTTGCAAATTATTAAATTTGCAAAGAATAAAGAATAAAAGCAAACCACAAAGAATAAAAGCAAACTCAATTTTCAAAGCAGAAGCTGGGCCTCCACCATCAAGGAGAAAGCACAGCAAGATAGTACAGGAAGGTATGATGTGAGCTGACATCAGTTCTATCCCCAACATCACGTATGGTCCCCAAGCACTGCCAACAGAGATCCCTGAACATAGAACCAGGAGTATACACTGAGTAGTGCCAGCTGTGGCCCAAACCATCACCTCACCTTAAATAAGTTCATTAAAATTAGTTAAATTTTTTAATAAGTAAGTGAAAGCGGGCCAGAGCAATAGTTCAACAGGTAGGGCGTTAGCCTTGCATGCGCGCCGCCCTGGGTTCGATCCCCAGCATCCCATATGGTCCCCCCAAGCACCACCAGGAGTAAATCCTGAGTGCAGAGCCAGGAAAAACCCTGAATATCACTAGGTGTGGCCCAGGAAGGAAGGAAGGAAGGAAGGAAGGAAGGAAGGAAGGAAGGAAGGAAGGAAGGAAGGAAGGAAGGGAAGGAAGGAAGGAAGGAAGGAAGGAAGGAAGGAAGGAAGGAAGGAAGGAAGGAAGGAAGGAAGGAAGGAAGGAAGGAAGGAAGGAAGGAAGGAAGGAAGGAAGGAAGGAAGGAAGGAAGGAAGGAAGGAAGGAAGGAAGGAAGGAAGGAAGGAAGGAAGGAAGGAAGGAAGGAAGGAAGGGAAGGAAGGAAGGAAGGAAGGAAGGAAGGAAGGAAGGAAGGAAGGAAGGAAGGAAGGAAGGAAGGAAGGAAGGAAGGAAGGAAGGAAGGAAGGAAGGAAGGAAGGAAGGAAGGAAGGAAGGAAGGAAGGAAGGAAGGAAGGAAGGAAGGAAGGAAGGAAGGAAGGAAGGACATGATTAAATGCTTGGGACGACAAATGCTATTATTGGCCTACACCAGGCTGTGCAGAGCTGGGGTGGTTTCACAAGGCTGGCCTCTGCCTGGCAGACCGCGGGCTGGGAAGGAGCGCAAGGCTCTGAGGCTGGGACCCAAACAGGACAGAAGCACAGGCTCAGCGAGAGAGGAAGGGGCTGCAGGCCCTCTCCAGAGCCTCGTGCCCAGACATGCTAAGTAAAGCTTTTCATGTTAAGTAAAGAAAGGAAGACAGCAAAGACCAGCAAGGCACCAACAGGCAATGCAAGACCCAAAGAAACAGACATCTCACAAGCACACAGAAAGGAAAACAAGAGGAAATGCCCTCCCTACTCTTCCTCATACGGAAAGCCCTCCCTCACGCCTCCTCCAAAGGAAGCCAGATCAAGGCCAATTAAAACGGACAAGAAGTCTGGGAGCTCCCCACTTTCCAGGCACATATTGATGAGTCCGATACTGAAGCAATTAGAAATCGTGAACACAGTAACGAGGATAATGAAAGTGTCCAGGTGGTCAATAAGGACTTTCTTAGAAGGAAATTACAGGCTCCCCTTTACTGTCCTCCTAATTGGCGCTGTACACCCAGGGACATGTGGCGTCCGGGCGTGTCATCTGGGCAGCCCAGGGGGTTTGGGGAAACACAGCACGTCAGCATTTCTAGGTTCTCAACTTCCACTCGCGGCATGGGTCAGCAGATTTGGGGTGCAAACAGCAAAACCTGCCTTTCATCTCCCCAGTGCGACATCCTCCACAGCCTTCAGCTCCGTCAAACCTCAGGTACACTGACAGGTATTATGCCCTTCCAGTCAGATCTGAAACGAGGCCAGGTCCAGGCACAGGGGGAAGTGAAGAAGCCAAGCCACAGACGCATCCTTGGCCGTGGGCAAACCATTCCCTTAATTAAACCAAAGGCGCAAGGCAGAGCGAAGTCAACAGGCTCCAAGCCTATTAATAAGGTCCCCTCTGGTCTGAATCACTAAACCAACTTTGTGTGTGTGTGAAGGAAGATAGTTCTAATTGAAACTTACTTCGAAAGATGTGAGGAGAGAGAAAGAGAGGGAGGACATGTTTAAGAGAGACCAAGGGCTTCTTGCAAACAAGCAAAGAGACACCGACAGGCAAACGAGATGTGTGTCCGGGGAACGTGGGCTTAAAGAGCAAGGCTGAATAACCTTTTTCAAAAGCCAAACCACTGTAGATCCTGCCTCACTTCTTCAGACTTGACTTTCTATCTCTGCCAGAATGTCTGAAACTATTCTACCCAAAATGATGAGGCTCAAATGACAGAAATTAAATACGCTATTAGGGGCCAGAGCGATATCACAGTGGGTAGGGCATTTGCCTTGCAAGCAGCCGACCGGGTTCAATCCCGACATCCCATATGGTCCCCCAAGCACTACCAGGAGTGATTTCTGAGGGACGAGCCAGGAGTAACATCTGAGCATTGCCAGGTGTGCATCGGATTCATGCAAACCACAGAACATTCTCAATTCTTAAAAATTCATTTCAAGCTATTTGTGCAGTACAAAAATGCTGTAGTGGGCTGGAGTGATAGCACAGGCCTTGTACATGGCCCACCCAGGTTCAATCTCCAGCATCCCATATGGTCCCCCAAACCTGCCATGAGTGATTCCTGAGTGTAGAGTCAGAACCTCTGAACACTGCCCAGTATGGGCAAAAAAAAAAAAAAAAAAAAAAAATCAGATCTAAAGTTAAAAGTCTGCAGCACTTGGATGGTACTGGAGGGCATCATGTCAAGGACAATAAGCAGTGACTGGTGTGCTTTCCACCCACAACCCAGCCCCCAGACTGCTGAGGTGGACCCAAAGAAAAGTGAAATCACATGGGCGGGATCAGGGTTAGAGTGACAGCACAGCGGGGAGGAAGTTTGCCTTGCACACAGTCGACCCGGGTTCAATCCCAGCATCCCATATGGTCCCCGAGCTTCCCCAGGAGTAATTCCTGAGTGCAGAGCCAGGAGTAACCCCTGAGCATTGCCAGATGTGACCCAAAAAGGAAAAAAAAATTAAGGGAAATAGAGGGAGAAGGTCAAATACTGGATGAACTCTCCTGAGTGCAATGTTGGGACAAAACAAGGGAATAGACAAAAGCTGACAGTGACCAATCCCTGGATCACAAAATTCATCACTTTGTGTGACCACGTTATCTAAATTACCATTAGCATGTTTTTTGGTTTTTTTTTTTTTTTTTTGGTCACACCCAGCGACGCTCAGGGGTTAGTCCTGGCTCTGCACTCAGGAATTACTCCTGGTGGTGCTCGGGGACTATTTGGGATGCCAGGGATCGAACCCGGGCCAGCACAGGCCAGGCACGTGCAAGGTAAATGCCCTACCGCTGGGCTATCGCTCCGGCCCCCCATTAACATGTTTTTTAAAGAATGAAAAAAAAGGCACAGAGCAACATTATAGAATGAGCATGGCTTCAGAGTCAGAAAGGCAAGGGGTGGGGCCTGAGCGATAGTCCAGCGGGTAGGGTGTTTGCCTTGCACACGGCCGGCCCATGCCAGCCCAGGTTCAATCCCCAGCATCCCATATGGTCCCCGAGCACCGCTAGGAGTAATTCCTGAGTGCAGAGCCAGGAGAAACCCCCTGAGCATTGCCGGTGTGACCCAAAAAAGCAAAAAAAAAAAAAAAAAAAAAAAAAGGCAAGGGAGGGGCCGGAGTGACAGAACAGAGGAGAGCATTTGCTTTGCACATAGCTGACCCAGGTTCGATCCCGCATCCCATATCATCCCGGAGCACCATCAGGAGTAACCAGAGCATTGTCGGGTATGATCCAAAAAAAAGCAAAAACATAAAAAAATAAAATAAAAAAAAGACAAAGCAGGTGAGCATAAATCACCCCTATGGACCACGACACTTCCAGAAAAGACAGGACTCCATCAGGCTCCAAGCCGGGACAGCCTGAGCTGGGAGCAGAAACACTGTTGTACATTCCGGGGTGGCTCTATCTGGAAGCACAAAGCCGCCCCTGGGAGTGGCTCGGGAAGCCGTGATGCGGGAAACTAGATGAGGTCACCTGCGGGAAACTAGATGAGGTCACCGGGCGGAAAGATGCTCCTCTCTCAGACCTTGAGTGTCCGAAGTGCTCCTCTCTTTTCTGTCCAGCACAGGAATTCACATGAACTTTCCATAAATTCCAAATAAATGGGATCGTCTAGTAGGACTCAGTAACTGTGACCTCGCTCCTGCCTCTGGGTTCCTCCACACCTCCACAGGGCAGCAGCCTGCCCTCCTCGCAGCGAGGAAGGCGCCAGTGTGCGCACACAGATGGGGCCGTTTCTCCACTCAGCTCCCAGCGGGTTTCGAGGCTTCAGCTGTAAGGAGTACAGCTGCTCTAGTCAAGAGAATCTGAGGACTGTGCCGGGCAGACCCTGACAAAGCTTCTCGCCTGTTTTAGCGAGGGGAGGGAGAAGTGGGGGCAAGACAGCTGTGCTCAGGACTTAGTCCTGGCTCTGTGCTCAGGAATCACTCCTGCAGGTGCTCGGAGAACCAGATGTGATACTGGAAATCAAACGTGGGTCAGCTGCAGGCAACGAAAATACCTAAAGCCCTGTACAATCTCTCTGGCCCCTGAACTGTGAATATTTTCTCCTAGTCAATGATGCCTGCCCCTTGAGGTGTTGCAGGTGTGGCTGCGTCAGCAGGAGGCAGACAGGAGACAGGCTTGTCTACACCCAGGGCTCTGCCCCGTGGGCCCTGGATGGTGGATGGTCTGACAAAGAAAAAGACTGGGCCCTCTGGGATGAACCCAGAGCCATGGCAGAGCCTGGCAAGCACCACGTGGTGTGTTCAATATGCCAAAAACAGTAACAATAACGGTCCTCATTCCCAACGAATGGAGAAGTTACTGGCGCCCGCTCAAGCAAATTGATGAACAATGGGAAGACAAGTGACAAGTGACAAATCAAATGATTTGCCTCTTCTTTTTGCGTCTTTTGAGAGCAGACATTTTTTATTTTAATCAAGGCTAACCTGCAAATTCTTTCAAGTAGTTTATGCTTGGAAAGCTACCCGTGTAGTATTTGATATGCCAAATACCAGTAACAATTATAGACCTCATTCCGGAATGGATTGAGGCTCCTTATGTTCCTGGAGCAAGCAGATGCCCTTGGGCTCTACTAGCATGAGACAGGACATATGGAGATGTTACTGGGGCCCGCTCGAGCAAATCGAAGATGAACGGGAAGACAGTGATACAGTGATACAGTTTATGCTTTTTATGTCCTACAAACTCTGGACCAAACACAAACTTTTAGCAGTTTTCTCTTTGGGAGCTGGGGCGATAACTCAACAGGTCAGAGCACCCGCTCAGCATGCAGAGGGCCGGGTTCAGAGCCTAGCCACACTGCATGTTCCCCAAGACCACGGCAGTGACTCCTGACCAGGAAACCAAGAGAACCATTCCCTAAGCTTTGTCAGATCGCCCACTCTATGCTGCCAAAAAACAAAAGCTGTAAGTTTTCACTTTACATTGAGGTTCATTTCCCACTGAGCTAAAGTTTATAAACAGCACCAGCTGTCCGTATTGCCTACACAGATGCCCAAATGTATTTGTTGAAAAGACCTTCTCACCAGTGGAATTAATCTGTCACCTTTACTTTAGCAAAAAAATTCAGTCTATATTTTTTTCATTATTCCTGAACTTTCTGTTCTGTTACACTAATCTGTATGATAATTGGGGGGAGAGCAGGGAGATATATGTGGTGCTGGGATACAAATCGGGGTCCTGCAGGCCGGAGCGACAGCACAGCGGGGAGGGCATTCGCCTTGCATGCGGCCACCTGGGTTCAATCCCCAGCTTCCCATATGGTCCCCGAGCGCTGCCAGGAGTAATTCCTGAGTGCAGAGCCAGGAATACCCCTGAGCATCACAGAGTCTGACCCAAAAAATTTTAAAAAATTTTAGAAACCAAGGTCCTGAACACAGCCCCATGCTAGACAAATGTTGTCATCTCTATACTATCTCTCCAATCCTGTATGTTCCTTTTTTTCTTTCTGCTTTTTTTGAGTCACACCTGGCAATGCTCATGGGTTACCTCCTGGCTCTGCACTCAGGGATTACTCCTGGCGGTGCTCAGAGAACCATATGGGATGCCGAGGATCAAACCTGGGTCAGCCGCATGCAAGGCGGCCCTACCCACTGTCTATCACTCCAGCCTCCCTACGTATGATGCTTAATACTGCTATCTTGTCTAATGCAGTCTGGACTTCTTTACCCCACCCACACCCCCTTTCCTGTCTTTTTCTTGTTGCAATGACTGAGGGTGACACACAGTTGTGATACTCGCTGGAGGTCACACACTTGACTGTAGTGCCCAGACACGTTAGTTGTGCTCACTACGGATCACACACCTGGTTACAGCACTGAGGAACACAAACAACAATGCCAGATCACTCTTGGCATTCGGGAGATGCTGAGGACCAAACTCAAAGCCTCCTGCCTGCAAGGCAGACTCTACCACTGAGCCACATCCGCAGGACCCAGACAGTATCCGGACACTGGCCACTGAAACACAATGCACTTCTGCAGACATTATAGACAGGTGTATCACTGTATCACTGTCTTCCCGTTTATCTTCGATTTGCTCGAGCAGGCACCAGTAATATCTCCATATGTCCTGTCTCATGCAAGTAGAGCCCAAGGGCACCTGCTTGCTCCAGGAACATAAAGAGCCTCAAACCATTCCATCAGGTCATGGGAATGAGGTCTATAATTGTTCCTGGTATCTGGCATATCAAACACGACACGGGTAGCTTGCCAGACTCTGCCGTGCAGGTAGCATACTCTTGTAGTCATCTCAAAATCCAGCATTTATTGATGAACCGGCGTGGCCGCAAGCGCGCCAAGCGAGCCGGGCTGTGATAAGCTGGTCTGCTGGGTGGAGTTCTGACGAGAGGGAAGTCTGGATGTGGAAAATGGAGGCCCTCATGGAGTGGCGGGTCATCTGGCTTGTTGCAAGGCTCTGCTGGGGTGGCAGGCCAGGGCTAGAACCCGCCATCCCCCGGGCTCCTCGTGAGCGGCTGGTCACAGGGGAGAGCCAGTAGCAGCTCTGCCCCATGTCTGTGAGTCTCTGGATCAGCACACCTGAGCCGGATTTAAAACAGACTGCTGCAGGGTGGATCTCCATGAGCCAGGCTGTGATAGGCTGGTCTGCTAGGTGAAGTTCTGACGAGAGGAAAGTCCGGATGTGGAAAATGGAGGCCCCTCATGGAGTGGGGGGTCGTCTGGTTTGTTGCAAGGCTCTGCTGGGGTGGCGGGCTAGGGCTAGAACCTGCCATCCCTCCTGGGCGCCTCATGAGCGGCTGGGCACAATGAGAGCCAGTAGCAGCTCTGCCCATGTCTGTCTCTGGATCAGCATACCTGGGCCGGATTAAAAAAAAGACTGAAGAGGGTGGATCTCGATGAGCCGGGCTGTGATAGGCTGGTCTGCTGGGTGGAGTTCTGAAGAGGGGGAAGTCCGGATGTGGAAAATGGAGGGCCTCATGGAGTGGGGGGGTCGTCTGGCTTGTGAGGCTCTGCTGGGGTGGCGGACCAGGGCTAGAACCTGCCATCCCTCCTGGGCACCTCATGAGTGGCTGGGCACAGTGAGAGCCAGTAGCAGCTCTGCCCCATGTCTGTCTGTCTGTCTGTCTGTCTGTCAGACAGGTGAGTCCTTCCTATTTCTGTAGAAGTTTTAGAAATGCTTTGTTAGTTTGAGTGATCAATTTCAATTAACTGATATCTTCCTGTTCATGAACACAGTATAAATAATTCATTTCTTGGGGCCGGAGTGATAGCCCAGCGGGTAACCCCTGAGCCGCCGGTTGTGACCCAAAAAAAAAAAAAAAAAAATAAATAAATAATAATAATAATAATAATAATAATAATAATAGTAATTTATTTCTTATATTCAGGTTAGTTCTAATTTTTCTTGGTAACAGCTTACAGTTTGGGGGGCTACACTCCAGATAGGGCATTTGCCTTGTGTGCAGGTGACTCAGGTTTGATTCCCGGGATCCCATATGGTCCCCAAGCACAGCCAGGAGTAATTCCTGAGTGCAGAGGCAGGAGTAACCCGAGTATCACTGGGTGGGCTGTCAGCCGTGAACCAGAGACACAGATACACGGGGCAGAGCTGCTACTGACTTTCCCTGTGCTTGGCTGATCATGAGGCATCCAGGAGGGAGGGTGGATTCTGGCCTGGCTGGCCACCCCAACCAACAAAGCCTCGGAAGAAGGTAGCAGAACCCCCACACCATGATGGCAGCCACTTTCAACGTCCAGACTCCACAGCTCGTCAGAGCTCCACCCAAGAGAGAAGCCAATCTCAAGCCCAGCTCGTCAGAGCCCCACCCTACAGAGAAACCGATTTCCAGCCCAGGTATGCGAGTCTCAGTGGCTAAAGTCACTGGGCTTCCATGGAGATGGAGCTGGGTTCCCTTTCCCCCACCTCTGTCCCTCCTGGGAGGCCTGGTGGACCTGCCCATGAACTGCTCCTGGGCTGTTGTCCATGAACCAAGACACAGATACATGGGGCAGAGCTGCTACCGGCTCTCCCCCATTGTGTGTGGCCACAAAGGGGCCATGTGGCACATCGGCAAATGCAAAAACTGAAAGCCTGCCTGCTGCCGAGAGTAACCCACCTGCACAGCAGAGCCTGTCGATTCGATATGCCAAAACCAGTAACAATAATAGAACAATAATTCCCATGTCCTGAACCATTGGTTTGAGGCTCTTCTGTTCCTAGAACGAAAAGATGCCTTTAGGCTACACTAGCACCCAACAGGGACAAATGGAGATGTTACTGGTGCCCGCTCCAGCAAATCGATGAACAAACAGAAGACAAGTGACAAGTGATCACTGGGTGTGACCCAAAAAAGAAAATAAATAAATAAATAAATGAATGAATGAATGAATGAATGAATGAATGAATGAATGAATGAATAAATAAAACCAGCTTACGGTGTTCAGCAAACTTACTCCTGAGTATTCTTTACTGAGTGGGCTACACCTGGCACTCATCAGGGGCCCATGCAGTGCTAGAGAGCAGATCCAAGGTCTCCTGCATGGAAAGCAAGCCCTCCAGCACTCTGAGTCACCACCCTAGCCCCAAAGTGTTCATTTATTGATTCAGTGAAAGTGGTGTTTGTTTTGCCATGCCAGGGAAGGGACGCAAGTATCAAGCATACAAGGCATGTGCTGTGCCAGATCGTATGTGCAGCCCTTACACCCAAGTATTGTGTTGTTTTAGAGATGATGCCGTAAGTGGTACGTTACTGTAAGTGCTATCAACTACTCATTACTAGTAGACAGAAACTTTTCCACATTGTCCTTGCAGCATGTGAAGCTGTAAAAACTCACTTATTAAAGGCTGGAGAGAGGGGCCCCCAAGGCTGGTGTACAGGCCTGGCATGCTCAAATTCCAAAATTCAATCTGTCTTAGTATGGTCTTAGTATGGTCCCCAAGTCACTGAGGAGATAGCCCTGATATCCCAAATAACCAGAAGGCCTGAGCAGGACCACCCTGCTAGGGTTAAGCATTGAATGGTCCTGGTTCCACTCCACACAGCTGTGCCTGGGCACTGTTTGGAAAGGTTCAAATAACATCAAAGTATCACTTGTATCACTTGTCTTCCATTGTTCATCGATTTGCTCGAGCGGGCACCAGTAACATCTCCATACGTTCTGTCACGTGCTAGTGTAGCCCAAGGGCATCTGCTCGCTCCAGGAACATGAAGAGCCTCAAACCATTCCTTCAGGCCATGGAAATGAGGTCTATAATTGTTACTGGTTTTTGGCATATCAAATATGACGCGGGTAGCTTGCCAGGCTCTGCCGAACATCAAAGTATGAAAGAAAAACCCCCACTTGCTCCTGTAACTTTCTGGCAGCTTTTTTTTTTCTTTTTGGGTCACACCTGGTGATGCTCAATGACCACTCCTGGCTCTGCACTCAGGAATTACTCCTGGCGGCGCTCAGGGGACCATATGGGATGCTGAGGACTGAACCCAGATCGGTCACATGCAAGGCAAATGCCCTCCCCACTGTACTATCACCCCGCCCCTCTGGCACCTTTTTAATCCCAAGATTCCTCAAGGTGGGGACGGAGCCATAGCACAGGGGCACTTGCCTTGCATACAGTTGACCTACATTTGATCCCCAGCAACCCATGATTCCAAAGTCCCACAAGAAGTGATCCTTGAGTACAGAACCAGGAGTAAGCCCTGAGCAGCGCAGTCAGGTATGGCCCAAAACCAAAAATATGAAAGATTCCTTGGGCTCTCCAACATAATGAAATATGAATTCTTCCTTCCAGTCTGCGCCCCTTTTTTCTTATTTGTTGCACCACAGCACCCCCCAGTACAGTAGAGACCAGCAAGGAGCACAAAGGCCCTGCCTCACAGGAATACCAGTTGCAGGCCTGTGTATGGCCAACATCCGCTGAACGCTTTTGCTTCATAAGTTGCTGAGCACTTCTGACCGTTAATGGGTTTTTACGAGTACTGTTCTGCATCTACTGAGATGGTACGCCTTCCCTTTGTCCTGCTGAAACACTCACTTGATCACTTGAATCCCATTATTCATCGATTTGCTGCAGTGGGCGCCAGTAACATTTCCATTGAACCCTATCACATGCCAATGTAGCCCAAAGGCATCTGGTTGATTCAGGAATATGAAGAGCCTCAAACCATTCTTTCAGGGTCTTGCCAAGGAAGTCTGATCATCTTGTAGGTGGGCAGCCACATGATCTTTTGACGTCCCGTGGGATCCAGTCGGTAATGGCTCTAGTCCAGTGGTCATCTCCAAATCACATTACATGTCCAGCCCATCTGATTTCGATGCCTTGGCAAACAAGACAGCATCCCTGATTCTGGAATAGCGATGGAGGTCAGAACTCCAGATTCCTTCTCTCACTTGAGTGAGGAGTGATATTCCAAGCATAGCTCTTTCGATTCCTCTCTGGGAGACCCGAATAGCATTCTCATCCTGCTTTCGTAGGGACCCAGGTCTCTAAAGATCAGAGGAACTCTATGCCACTGCAAGTGTGATTCTTCCGCTGCTACAGGCAGCCCCCCCAGCACTGACTCAGACCCCTTTAGGTGGAAGATGACGCCACCTTATGTCGCCTCCCAGCACTCTGAGGCTACGAATATGGAAGCATCACACTCTGCAGCTCGCTGGTGCACGCCAAGACCCCACACTCGCTGGTGCCCGTGCTCTGCACAGCACCGGCACCCACACCACAATTCAGGAAGTTATAAAGGCCCACTTGCCTCTGAACACACATAAGCCCATTACTGGCAACAAAGTCTGACAATATCAAGGATGAGTGAGCCTGCCTGGCAGATAAGGGATAGCATTGCAAGCTGTGCTGACCCACAAGCTAATCACCCACCCCGTCTCCAGGTATCTCTGCACTCCTTCCCACGAGAGAAATCCCACATCTGGAAGAGGATGACCACCCTCCTGCTATATGCCCTCTTCAAGCATTTGTTCTCTCTATATTTCTCTTTGCAAGGCCACAGATATCTCTGAGAATCAGAGCAGTACAAAGCCTTCTCCACCAAGCAGAATCATAATGAAAATCTGGTCTAAATGCCAAAGGTCATAGGTTCTAGGGGTTTGAGACCTCAAAGAGACTGGTCAAGAACAGTCTTGGATGGCCCAGAGCTATAGTCCAGCGGGTAGGGTGTTTGCCTTGCATGTGGCCGGCCCGGCCAGCCTGGGTTAGATCCTCGGCATCCCATATGGTCCCCTGAGCACCGCCAGGAGTAATTCCCTGAGTTCAGAGCCAGGAGAAACCCCTGAGCATTGCCAAGTGTGACCCAAAAAAGCAAAAAAAAAAAAAAAAAAAAAATAGTCTTGGGGGCCCGGAGAGATAGTACAGCAGGGAGGGCATTTGCCTTTGCACGTGGCCAACCCTGGTTCAATCTTCAGTATCCAATATGGTCTCCCAAGCACCACCCGGAGAAATTCCTGAATGTAGAGCCAGGAGTAACCCCTGAGCATTGACAGGTATGACCCAAAAAGAAAAAAAAAGATGTCTTGATATTAATGGACAGTTAACAGTGGCCAACTGGCTATTCAAAGGCAGGAAAAATTTAAAACCACATCCCTCACATCCCGAGTTATCAGGCCCTAGTTTTGACAAGAAAGTTTCAAGGAACAGCAGTGGCCAGGAAGAGCTATACAACACAGGCCTAAAACCTGAAAGATCCTGGCACAGCTACACCAAACTCATGAATCCCAAGGTCGCAGGAGCCAGGATCACCAGGGGGTGTGCCCCCTAGTGGTGGCAGCTCTTGAAAGTCCACAGAGACAAGTGACACACGTCCCCACCTGGTTCACTACATACCCAAATGAGTGGTCTCTGTTCCAAATATGGCAAAGCCTCAGCCAAAAGGCTGAAAAGATTCAATCCCACCAAACCTGGCCAAAACACCTTCCTGGACCCTCAAATTTCTACTTCTGTGACTTCTTCTAGGTCAATTAATTTGCTCATGTCAAAGCTAGCTGTAACGACTTTTGGGGGAGCAGATCTCTAAACAAGAATGCAAAATCACATGTATCCCCACACAAATGTGCATTTTCTTTTTTTTCCTTTTTGCAGTTCCAAAAAGGCTTTTAATAGTACAAAAGCTCTACCACTGCAATCCAATATAATGAAAGAACTCTAGCTCTGGTCAGAACTTAGACCATACAAGAGAGCCCAAGTCTCCTACCAAAGAAGATCCTACCAGAAAAGAGTCCTACCTCAAAAAAGGGCAAGTGCCGCAAGTCAGTCCCCTTATATACACCAAAGTAATCCTAACTGTTGACAGGGAGGGTCCTGTCAACAAAGAACCCTAAACAGCTTCTAGGTAGTAGAACAAATGTGCATTTTCACAGAAAGAGGGTCTGGCCCTGGCCCGGGACAGCTCAGGGCTCAGAAAGTCTGCCGTGCACACACTAAGGTCGAGAGCTCCATCTCTTTGGCTGCCACGTGACTGAACAAGATCCAGGTCACACTGCGGATACCTGCAGCCACACAACAGCCAGATGTGTGTACACACAACGAAAAAGGCTGCCGAGGCTAAGGACGTGACTCAGGAGCAGAGCACTTGTCTCACACGTATGCGGTCCTGCGATCAATTTCCAACACAAGAAAAAAAAATTATTAAAGGAAGCACTACCAAAAATGAGGTGTGAACCCTCACCCTTCTAGACAGCAGATGTAGAAGCATCACAACTAAAGAAGTGCAACCCTTAGAGAGCACTGTGGCTGAGCACGTGAGCACCACAATCTTTAGAGAGCACTGTGACCAAGCATGTGAGCACCACAACCAGGAGTGTATATGTTCCTGTTCATCACAACAACAAAGTCCAAGAGAAAAGAAAAGAAATGGGATCAATCAATTTCTCTTTTCAAAAGCCTGACTTCAGTGGCCAGAGGATAGTCCAGCAGGTAGGGTGTTTGCTCTGCAAGCGACCGACTCAGTTTCAATCCCCAACACCCATATGGTCCCCAAGCATTGGCACAAGGGATTCCTGAGTGCTGAGCCAGGAGTAACCCCTGAGCCAGGTATGGACCAAAAGCAAAAAAAAAAAAAAAAAAAAAAGTCGGACTTCCTAGAGCCGATATTTCAATCTCTACAACATTAATAAACTTGTAATAGCACGCCAGATTGGATGGGATGTAATGTAAAGGGCATACAATCTCAAAAAAAAAAAAAACAGAAAGGTGCCGGAGCCGATAGCCCAGCGGGTAGGGCGTTTGCCTTGCACGCCGGTCGGCCCATGCCGGCCTGGGTTTGATTCCTGGCATCCCATATGGTCCCCCCGAGCACCGCCAGGAGTAAATCCTGAGTGCAGAGCCAGGAGAAACCCCTGAGCATTGCCGGGTGTGACCCAAAAAGCAAAAAAAAAAAAAAAAAAAAAAGAGAGCTCCCATTTGACCCAGCAATACCACTCCTGGGAATATACCCTGGAGACCCAAAAAAACACAACAGAAACACTATCTGCACTTAGATATTCATCGAAGCTCTATTCATGATAGCCAGAATCTGGAAACAAACTAAGTGCCCAAGAACAGAAGACTGAATAAAGAAACTGTGGTACATCTATACAATGGAATACTATGCAGCCATCAGAAAAGACAAAAATCATGAAATTTACCAGAAAATGGATGGACATGGAGATTATCATGCTGAGTGAAATTAGTCAGAAGGAAAAGGTCAGATGTAGAATGACTGTATTCATTAATGGAATATAAACTTATACCAGTGTTCTACCAATTGTGGGAAATGATAACCCAGACTAGAATTCATCATTGAATATACACTAAGAGATTTACATGATAAACCCTAAATGTCTATAGGACAAGCCACAATGTGGAAGAGAAGAAAAGACAGTCAGACAGTCAGACAATCAGGCAGTCAGACAGACAGACAGACAGACAGACAGACAGACAAATGAGAGACACACAGAGAGAAAGAGAGAGAGAGAGAGAGAGAGAGAGAGAGAGAGAGAGAGAGAGGAAAAGGAAAAGTGTTGGATGACAGGCTTAGCTAGCTTTGGAGCTTTGCTGTTTTACCCACTCACAGCTTAATCTACTCACATATTCTTAAACCAAGGTTCACTGTAATGAGATCTATCTTCTATGTAAACACTGATAGAGGGTGTGGCAGTTACAGAAGTCACCTTGACTCTGAATAACTTATGACTTATTACTATACATCTACTAAGACTTTTATGTTATCTAAATTGGGCACAGCTCCTCTCTATATTCACTGCATCCAGCGTGGGACAATTAGAATTTACCAGGAGACTGCCACCCTGGTTTCGTTGAGACTATCGCTTAAGATTATATGAAGGATCATACTAATTTGCCCTCAAGCAGGCGAGTGTGACCCTTTCAGTATCACTGTATCACTGTCTTCCCGTTCATCATCGATTTGCTCAAGCGGGCCCCAGTAACATCTCCATATGTCCTGTCTCATGCTAGTAGAGCCCAAGGGCATCTGCTTGCTCCAGGAACATAAAGAGCCTCAATCCATTCCGGAATGAGGTCTATAATTGTTACTGGTATTTGGCATATCAAATACTACACGGGTAGCTTGCCAGGCTCTGCCGTGCGAGTAGCATACTCAGTAGTCATTTCTTTTTTTTTTTTTTTTTTGCTTTTTTTTGGGTCATACCCAGCGACGCTCAGGGGTTACTCCCTGGCTCTGCACTCAGGAATTACTCCTGGCAGTGCTCAGGGGACCATATGGGATGCCGGGAATCGAACCCAGTCCGGCACAGGCCGGCTCGTGCAAGGCAAACACCCTACCCGCTGGGCTACACGCCGGGCCCCAAGTAGTCATTTCTAAATCGAGCATTTATTGATGAACCGCGGTGGCCGTAAGAGCCGGGCTGTGATAGGCTGGTCTGCTGGGTAAAGTTCTGACGAGAAGTCCAGATGTGGAAAATGGAGGCCCTCATGGAGTGGGGGGGTCGTCTGGCTTGTTGCAAGGCTCTGCAGGGGTGGCGGGCCAGGGGTAGAACCCACCATCCCTCCTGGGCACCTCGTGAGCGGCTGAGCACAGGGGAGAGCAAGTAGCAGCTCTGCCCCATGTCTGTGAGTCTCTTGTCCGGCATACCTGAGCTGGATTTAAAAAAGTGTGACCCTTTCAGTACTTACAATAAATAAGTAGGACCCTACGGGTACCATCTAGATTACATGAAGCCCATGAAATTAAGATGTATTACTTTATACCAGCCCCCTCTCTCCAGTGTTTTA
The DNA here is from genome assembly GCA_021461705.1 of Cryptotis parvus. NCBI lineage: Eukaryota > Metazoa > Chordata > Mammalia > Eulipotyphla > Soricidae > Cryptotis > Cryptotis parvus. The sequence continues at coordinate 147,561 of JAJIBD010006018.1, forward strand.
CATAAGAGATAATCTCTGAGGAAGGGATTAGTCCTTGGCATACTCCTTTGTTTATACCTGTAATAGGGTGTGGCACCACCCTTCTACACTCTGTTTAGGGTTCTTTGCTGACAGGACCCTCCTGTCCACATATAGGATTACTTTGGTGTATATGAGGGGACTAACTTGAGGCACTCGCCCCTTTCCCCTTTTGCCCCCTTTTCTTTCCCTTCTTTTTTTTTTTTTTTTTTGCTTTTTGGGCCACACCCGGCCATGCTCAGGGGTTACTCCTGGCTCTGCACTCAGGAATTACTCCTGGCAGTGCTCGGGGACCATATGGGATGC